>JAODUO010000892.1:67500-177500 GCA_025642075.2 Ridgeia piscesae | reverse complement strand
AGTCCTTAGGTATAAGATGAGTACGTCGATCATGTGATATTCCACCTTTCTTGGACAAAATGTGACACTCCTTTCAAGTTTTATCTTATCTACATAGCACAGCTGAATTATATGTAGATAGATATATAAAATAACAGTAGACTTGTCTCTGTAAATACGATCGACTATTAGTTATATAAAATTACTTAATCACATGCTGCTAAACATTACTGCCTCACCTTACAGCTCAGGCGCACTGGATCTGAGAGTTTGTCTTGGCAAATGGGGCAGTTATTTTCCACTAAATTGAGTTCTTCCCGGTTGGGAACAGTGCCATATCGCTGCAACATACAGAGTATCTAACATCAGGGTATGCTACATGCGGAAAGAAAGCATACAAATGTGGGTTTTACTTCTGAAGAGAACCATTGCGAGACTTGCTAAAGACAAATGGATATAACAGCATTGATCATTACATTACTACATGTATATTAATCACAATTAACAATATATAAATGGAAATTTTGTAGCGCATTTAATTTTGTGGAAATAACAAATTGACAATGTCATGAATCAACATTAACTGTGCCCATTAATAATTTAACTGCATATTCACTGAACAGGAAACATACAGAAAGGACCAGTAAGTTAAAAAGTAACAATATTATGTTTAATAGTACATATTATCAATATCTGAAAGGCATTTCCATATGTATCAAAACTATACAAACCAAATGCAAAGTCAAACAAATATAGCAACAATTCCATACAATATTATTTACAGAATATTTATTAATATTTGGGTGTTTTAAATTGACAGCAAATACTTACAACATTTGACTTGAATTTCTTCAGCGCAGTCCACAACTCTCTCACTTTTATCCACAGGTTAAATGACTGCAAAAGAAAATAAACATGACTTTTCTAAAGTTTTCCTTCACAATGTAAATAGTCATTAATGGTACAAAATAAAAAGTAAATAGCGAGATGTAAAAGATAAACAGTATAGAATGTATAATCAAAAATAAATAATATTAAATATTCATGGAACATTACATATTACATGGAATGGAATAAGGAGTTAAAATAAACAGTCTAACATGAGAAAAATTACATGGAATGGAGAAATGAGTTAAAAGAAACAGTTCTAACATCAGAAAAATAAACTTTCATATATTTTGATAACGAATTATATTTATCAATATCAAGGCATTTTCATGTGTAGCAAAACTATATCAAGGCAAAAGTATACAAATTAAATCACATCTCAACTTCACCTTCAAATGAAATGATTATTAAAACGCACCTTGCAGACAACATAGAGAACCATGAGAATGACTGAGAACCACATGACTCCGCCCTCGCGGTTGTCATAGAAGTAGTAGAGCCAGGGCACAGAGGGCACGATCGCACGATAAAACTGCGATGTGACCTCAATCAGCATGTAGTACTTGCCCTGGAAACACACATCACCATATCACCTTCTGGTTCACACAAACAAATCATGCCTTCTACAGTGCAGATAGTACATGGACAGATTGTAATAAACAAACAAAATGGCGCAATGCAAACACCATGGGTAGGAAATTATAGACAGCCGACAACTGGACAACATGTGGTAGAAATAAATAGATTATATTCCCATGTTTTAGCAGTGATCAGACTGGTTGTGTTTTATACCATGTCTCTATCTGTGTTCTCACAAAATACAAGGTTCATATGAAATTATGTTATTTTTAGAAAAAAATTGATTGTCGTAGCCCTAGTCGGATAACTTTTACGTACAATATTAATAAAGTTACCTTAAACAAAACACTTTTATTCGTAACTGAAGGTTGCCTTTTTAAGCAATCAATCATATTACATAATATTTGACAGCTGACTACAGTTGTTAACCTAAAATTTCCATGATTCTGCTACCTGGAATCATCACTCAACAATTACATATTTGGGAATTTTGGTTAATGCGTTAATTATCAATCATTAAAAATGTGATAAATCTTCAGAAAAATATGTTAAATCTTTGTGCATACCTTCCTCTTATACCGGAGTACAAATCTGGGCAGCATTGCAACCACCGCCTTCAGAATTATGGCTCCGTATCTGATCACAAAGTCAGTGATTCCAACGATCCACACTAGTTGCCAGAGGCTGACTTCGCCTACTTTTGGTAGACACAGGTAGAGACTGGAACAGCCAATGTACAAGAGTTTATTACAGTACCTGGTAAATACAACATTAGTACTATTACTCAATTAGTTGGTTCAAATGGGTAATACGTTTTACCTAATACACCATAATATATTTTTTAAGTGCAATATCCACTGAGCTCAAATCATTGCACAAATAAAAATCAGACTACTCATTGTGTATTATAAAAACTAAAAATATTTTTACAATTCAGATACAAATGTAGAACATGTTAAATTAGTCATACACAAACTGTTAATTAAACACAACAAATAAATAAAGTTAGATAAATAAAAAGTTTTACTAATAAGTGTATCAATTTACCTTTGTTACATGTATATGTTAAACATATAGCGATTAGTTTTTGGTGTTTTTTATATAACTGATTAGAGATTTCTACCATGAACAAGGAACACACCTTCGATACAGATGCTGGTCTTCGAACATGTAGTAGATGAGGAATATGTTGGCAGAGAGGAAAGTAATGATCCATGCCATACAGCCCACAGAGTCTGTCCAACTCCTGTTGTCCTGGAAATATAATAAACAACAGATGCTGTAGCCGGTAATTAATATTTGTTATTATTTTTAAAGAAATTTGTATTCCCAAAACTTCATGGTGTTTATAATCTGCAACAATTATAAACTTGTCAATGATGATCTCTGTCTAATACAAGTGTAATTTTACATCAATCATACTCTAGTTGGATTTCACATGTTCTTGTTTATTGTACATGTAAATCAACACAAGGAAAACTGTTTTTGACTTTTTTCTATCTTGTAAGTACGACACTGAAGACTGACATAATTATACTCTATATATTTTACATTTTCCACATTTTCATGCAGTGATTAATTTTGAAAAAGACCAAATTATTATGAGACAGATTTGCATTATCCATCATCCACGGATTATGCACACCACAATACTAGAACAAATATGTATTAATATTTGTAATAATACAGCTGGGTCATTCCGAGTGAACGAAACAAAAATTCCAGAAATTGGTTGCTGTCATCTCTTAGATTTTTGAATAGATCAGCTTGGTGAGAGCCTTTGGTAAGATTAGCAAGAATCCAAAATTTGTGTATTCTAGCTGAAATAGTTTTCAAGTTACAGTAGTTTGAAATTTGAGACTTACCAGCTTGTTAAAAATAAATAATTTTATTCACATCTCACTAGTATCTTCTGCACTTTTTAGCCTGTATCAATAACATTGTGTGGAGTTGTTCTCTATAATATGAAGATTACATAACTACAATTAGAACATAAATATAGTATATGGTTAAAGTGCAGCAAGTCAATAAACATCATGATTTATTCAAAATATCACTCGCGGGAGGGTTTTTATACCCTGATTGTGACCAAAATACACATACCTTAGACCCCAATTGTACATATTTGGTACCAAAACATAAATATGTGCAAATCTGAGAAATATGGCAGGTCTGGCTGCCTTAATTATGAATCTATACATGTGCAAAGATGGTACGCTATTATATTTCTTAAACAATGACCAACTTCCGACCCAAAAAGGTCGATGAGGCGTAGCTTGTATTATCACAAATCTTTTTCTAGGTGTTAGTTCATTTCTATAACTCAAATAACTAGTAAGTCCCAATATCCTTCCGAGCTTCCTTTACCACAAAAATGGCATACGTCTGGATGCCAAATTTAATTTTGAAAATCTTTTATATACGAGATGGTTTTCAGACATTGATTGCACGCTAAATTTTGATGGTTCAATTAACTGTTTTGTCTATTTGATATATATGCATAATATTTTGTATTATCAAAGCAAATATGGCGTGCCTGACTGTCTTAATTATGAATCTACACATACCCAAATATAATCATATATTTTATGTTTCATTAAAATTAGCAAACTTCCGACCCTAAAAGGTCAATGTAGATTAGAAAGTATTGTTATCAAATTTTTACCAGGCATAAACCAATTCTAAGACAAAATAACAATTAACTCTCAATATCATTCCATGCTTCCTTCTCAGGAAGAATCAGGTCCCATTGATACAACATTTTAAATAAATTGCTTATGATATATACGAGAGGGTTTTCATATATTGATTGCAAGCTAACAATGAATGATTAAATGAAATGTTATGTATATTTGATAGATATGCATAACATTGTCAATGTGTATTATCAGAGTAATATGACTAGTTTGACTACAGGTCTTAATTATGAAACTACACATACCCAAATGTCCTACATTTTATATTTCTTTAAAATTAGCAAACTTCCAACCCTAAAAGGTCAATGTGGATTAGAAGGTATTGTTATCAAACTTTTACCAGGCATAAACCAGTTCAAAGACAAAATAACAAGTAACTCTCAATATCCTTCCATGCTTCCTTCTCAAGAAGAATGGGGACCCATTGATACAACTTTTTAAATAAATTGCTTATGATATACGAGAGGGTTTTCAGACATTGATTGCAAGCTAAATATGAATGGTTAATTGAACTGTTGTATGTATTGGATATATACGCAAAATAAGCTATGCCTCATCAACCTTTTTGGGTCGGAAATTGGTCATTTTTTAAGAAATATAATAACATACCATTTGCACATATTTATGTTTTTGTACCAAATATGTACAATTTGGGTCTAAGGTGTGTGTATTTTGCTCACAATCAGGGTCTAAAAACCCTCCCGCGAGTGATATTTTGAATAAATAATGATGTTTATGCATTTCCTGCACATTAACCATACACTGTATTTATTTTATAATTGTAGTTCTGTAATCTTTATATTATAGAGAACAACTCCATACAATGTTATTGACACAGGTTAAAAAGTTCAGAAGATATTGACTAGTGAAATGTGAATACAATTATTTATTTTTAACAAGCTGTCGAAAAACGTCTAAGTCCCAAATTTCAAACTGCCGTAACGTGAAAACTATTCTAGAATGCTCAAATTTTGGATTCTTACCAAAGGGTCTCACCATACTGATCTATTCAAAAATCTAAGAGATGACAGCAACCCCATTGGTTGCGTTCACACGGAATGACCCAGCTAATTTGACACAGATGAGAGGACATTGTAAAAGTGGCTGCAGAGTTTTGATAATTTCACCCACAGAGCCTCAGACTTACCCGCTGTGTAATGTTCTTCTTCAGATTTGTGTTGGCATGATAAAATGTTCCCAGCAGGCCAATAAATACCAGTAGTCCTGGATAGAATGTAAAGGTACATCAACAACACTGTCCAACAGTTATATGGAAACTCATGGCAACCACAGATTAATCATACTAAAAATATGTTGTAGCTGTTTTAACTTTCGACTTTGGAGACCACATTAATGTTGATGCTGTCTCATTTCGAAATGAAGAAGACAATTAAGCTTCCTGGCAGTGACCATCGTCATTGCCAGCAAAGAAAAGTTGTCATATAGGACATTACAAGGCTGAATAGTTGAATGAGATAGACCTCATAAGACCAGTGATACAGTCACTGATACTACAATATGCTGATCAGTCAGTTTCATTGTACACCTGTACATAGCTTGAGTGTTGGAAACAACCAGGAACTGCTCACAAAGTGAAAGTAAAATAAATAACTTACCTAACCGGTGGTCGAACATGAATTTGATCATGAGAAGACAGATGAATGGAAGAAGGCTTTCCATGGCATTGTAGAATGTGTGAAGAAGATTTGCTGCCTGCATCTGGTCTGCACGACTTATCCCGGCTCCCTGTTGACCTGATGCAGGAGCTGGTGTCTCCACCAGGGAGGCGTTCCCAGTTCCCTCACTGTCAGTTTCATCTTCAGACATGTTGATAACAAGAGATTCAGATTCACCCCCAGGCCCACCGTGTAGTCCCGTCATAGGCATCCGGTGTGTGTGTAAGTCAACTGGATGCATATGCGTATGTTGGTGCGCAGGCTGGTGCGTTGCACTTGCTGCATGCTGTGCCAGACGTGAGGTCGACTGTTGGGAAAAGTGCTGTTGGAGGTCGTTCAGGACTTGGTGCTGCAGCTCTGGTGAGAGGACATGCTCGAGAAGGTGGCGTATATCATCTGGCAGCATTCTGTTGGAGGCCGTCGTTGCTGCTGTATCACTGCTTACCGAAACACGCACACTTCTTTCTGGGTGGTTACCGAAATTCTCCGCCATGGCGACTTCTTGGTTGTTAAGTATACAATGCAGTGCAATATTGCCAACTGTTAGTTGATTAACTCTGATACTATACTATTCTGTCATACGAACCAAGTCAACAGTCACATCCAATACTAGTCAGAACTGAGCGACATACAGTTTTTGTTAAACCTACATTCATCATTTCATGTCGAAATTGTAAAGTCGTATGATGTCAGTCGGCGTCCGAAACTTGTTATAAACGGGAATACCCTATCAGGCCTATGACGTGGGTAGATCATATGTGGTGCGCGCGCACATTTTTGTATGTCAATAATCACGCACGGGCTTATCAAGGATGACTTGCGACAATCGATCTACGCATATCAACTCAACCCATATGATACGCGTACGATAACATCTGGACTTTCTAGGCCTTGCAATGTCGTGAACACCAAAAACCACCTCACTCGTGATACAGTACACAAATTGCGAATTATTGCGCTTAGCATCAACCGGGTAGTTGTGTACTAATTGTTCGCTTGCTACCACAGACGTAATGATTCTGTCCAGTCGTGTCAACGATTCCCGAGTCAACAAATAACCCTAGCCCAAAGGCAAAGCAAAGCGGAAGAGTCCCGACGCGGGACATCCGGGCAAGGGAATTTCCGCGATTTCGTAATTAACCAGGCTGATCATAATTAGAATAACACATAGTATTAATCAAACATTATTTTATTAATTGCCTCTAACAGTCACTGATCGAAATAGGCAACAAATGGTAAAGATAAACTGATTTGGTTAATTATTTTTAACCAATAGTATGCGGCTATGGAAAATTGACGTCAGCGTTGTCGTTCCGGACCAACTATGAAAACAAATCGCAAACATTGTGACAAATGATTAAATTAACCATTCTGAGAAGAAGGTGGTTTCTTGGCATCTTATTTACTTGCTCGTTTGTCTATTTCATCACGAGCATTTACAAACAGGTAACCGAGATTGTGATATTTTATTTTTAAAAATCGTTTTTTGCGATAGCTAGTGCGCGTTAGCACTGGACACTGTTTATCGGCGACAACCCACGACCGAGGGCCGAGCTAGGCCATGACAGCTGAACATGGGGATATAGTGGGTCTTGTAGTCTGTACTGTATGTCCCAGTTCTTAGGTGGTCGAGACATCTCAAGTGAAATGTAGGTAGTCACAAGATTGTCCCAAAAATATTGTATATGGTATGACCGAATCCGGGTGCCTTTCTGTGGTAGGGGTGTGTTTACCCTGTGAATCACTAAAGCTAAACAATTTTTTTATGTATGCATGCATGCTTGAAATAATGACTTGTGCTATGTATAACTTTAAGTTTAGCAATAGTCAATACCCCGGAACCACTACTTTGCGAGCATAATTTAGTAGTTGCATTATTTCATTTAACGTTACTGTATCATGATGTATGTCTGTCATTTCAGTCGACAGAACTCCGCAACAATGCCATAGCACCAAGGCCAAAGGTTCGCTTGGAGACATTTCGATGGCAGTCGAGTTATGAGAAATCAAACGCAACAAAGATAACAACATGTCGCAACTCTGTGCAGGGAAAGAACCTGATTACTGATGACCATGGTGAGAAAGTTCAACATTCAGCTTGTTAGAATTGGCCGGTCTACTGATTTGCCCTTCATCAATCCGCATCTGCATCTTGTTGTAGTCGTAGACTCGGCGTTCTAATCTTGGGCACGTAACGCAATATTCCCCCTCCATACTGACCCCCTAGACAGTTAGCCATGACCTATTCAGTTCAGCCACAGTACGTGTCACTGTCCATTAGAAATCAGATACTCATGGAGAGAGATTCTAATTACTCAATCATTTGAAGAAGACTTTTCCAAGTGTTCGTTTCAAGAACTTTAATACAGACAGCATAATACAGAAGTCAATACAATTGTCTAACTGGCCTGGCTCCATGGGCGCCAGATGTGAAGTTACATGGTGCATGCATGCTGTCCCTCCTCCCTCTCTATCACGCACTCCTCTTTCTTTAAATACTGGCTTCTTCGCTCTCTTGCTATGTGCCTGGCCAATCTATTGGTCAGTGTCAGGTCTAGTGCACCTCTGCACTAACTAATAAGGAGCAGGTATCTCTTACCTACGACTATCCACGTAGTCATGCTCCTACTCATCCAAGAACTATGCCTGGTCTATCCTTAGCGAACTTGGACAACTGGATATAACTGGTTTAAGGACACCAAGCTATGCTTCTAGCTAGGCTACTGCATTTCTACAATATACTGTTAATTATGACTTCATATATAATAATTATAATATTTCATGATAAGTAATTACAAGGAATTTATGCAACCATAATTCCTTGCAAGCTGATATTCTTAGTTCTTAGGTGGTTTCCTCCAAACAGCCCAAATTGGGCTAATGCAGGAGTTGTCCTTCTCTAGAATGACTTGACCTACTGAACCAGGGGTGATAGTTGATTATGGTACCCCTAGCAGATATCCTATTCATTGTAAAGAATTTGGGGGGGTGCTGAATCTGCCCTGTACCATGGTTGTTCGTATGTCACTGTGGGAATCATTTCAACACCTGAGCCCCATATTAAATGGTATAAATTAAATTACTTAGACCTGCTTCTCAAATGTCACAGGTAAGTGAGGTAACATAAGTTATAATTTGCCTCTAATAACTGTCCCCTAATACCTAGAATGGAAATGAGATGATTGGATAATGACAGACTTCCATATTTCAACAGGGTAGGTTAGTAACAAAAACAATGGATGCTGAGGAAACTTATATAAGAAACTCAAATTTCTAAAACTGGATGCATTTACAACAAATTAATTAACAATAATCTACCGGAATATTATTTTGTTTTCAGTCATGTATTCGTTATGCACACTATTTAAAAAAATTGTCAACATTACAAGAGAGGGGAGATAGATCGTGATCGTTATTCCATATTTTGCTACAGGCTATGTTTGCGAGAGACATGAGGTGTTTGTCAATGGGTGTTGTGACACACAAGCATCAAAGCGTTTTGTTTGTGACGGTTGTCTTGACAACGGATGCTGTGCTATCTACGAACACTGTGTGTCCTGCTGCTTGCAGCCAGAAAAGGTAAGTGAACTCTGACAGAGAGAACTGACATTATACAGTCACGCCTCATTATAACACGCCTTGTTATAACGCGAATTGGATGTAATGCGGTCAGTCGTGGACCCCGAATTTCTGTCGCATGGGGGGAAATGGGTGCAACAGCTAACATTAATGCTGTAATTAACTGTCACATATCTTTATGAAGTCCTCATGTTTGTCTTGTAGAGGTTTATCTAGAAACAATTTAATGATATTAAGAAATTTAACACAGAAGTACAACACAGAAGTTCGTTGTTTGTTGTGCCCCTGGCTTCTGTTCTGCCGTCGGCTTCGCGGCACCAATGTCCAATCCGATCGTTTTTCAGACCAATCTATTGTGTAACTAGCACTTGGTTAGTGTTTGTTTAAAACGTGACCAATTCCTTTGATTGCATTCAAGTAACTTTAGGTACAGTAAATTTGGAGCAAAGCACTGTTTGTTTGCGCCGATATCAATCGCGTGGCTTCCACAAATGGGTGCCTTCATCAGCTTGTAAATGGCAATTAAATTGCTTACGAATTGGGGGGTGACGAACAATAATTATGATACTGAAATGGCAGGCTAACAGTTATGTTTTCACTACGTCTACAAATTGTTTTTTTACTTGTGCGCAAATATTTGTCAACTGCGTATGAACCGCAGTAGCTTCGAACCACAGTGAATTGCATGGTAAATGTGCGATCTAAATTTCTATATTGGGACTGATTGAAAGATGAAATCAAGTCAATAGTGAGTGCAACTAGTATAGGTATTAATATTTGATCGACTTCGGAAACATGTAAATTCATTTGTGCGTTTCGGTTATGCGACAGCAGTACTGTGTTATCGCTCCGCCTCAGTTTGCATCGCCAGATGAGGCATGTTGGCTCAGAATTTATTTCAAAACTGTACACCATTCGCAAGTTTTACTCAGTTCAACATTCGACAGTGTATATTATTTTAACATAATACACATTTACGTTGGTTGTCAATGTAAATTAGTTTTTCTAAATCACGCATAGACCTCGCAACCAGCACATTGGCTTCGGTTGCTGTTGTGGCATTTTAGGGGTGGTTGTGCCCATGGCGGAATATAATTTATAACGTGCCTCGTTTATAATGTGGTTCCATTTCGTAGACACCAACTACCGCGTTATAACGAAACGCGACTGTATAATGGATAAACATTTTCAACTTCTTTGGTATTCAACTGTGATCTTTTTTGCTACATTTGATATGCATGTTAAAATAAATATAAAAACAAAATATGTATATTTGAAACTGTTGCTGAAATCAATATGTTGGATGTACTAAAACATCAATAATAATTATTGTTTTACTAATTTTCTTGAGGCAGGAGAGAGTTTGAATTATGTACAATTTTATTAGTTACGCAATTATGGGCTATTCATATTAAGGAAAGAACTATATTTTGACTAGATTTATTTTAGGTACGTACAGTACAAAATTAAAATGAAAAATTTACATTTCTTTTATATTTTGTAGCAACAACTTCTGAGGAAGATCCTGAGTCGAGCCTCAGACACATTCCCGAATCTCTTTGCATCAGTCACTGACCAGTTTGAGCTGTGCTTGACCAAGTGTAGGACCTCCTCAGAGGTAGGTACAGGTGTAAACAGCAGTTGGACATAATGGCGCTTAGGTGACAAGACTAGTCTTCCTGGTACAATAACAGTTCTCAAGGTCATGTCCCATAATTTTGGGGGGGCATAAATGCATATTTAATGACTTCAAATATTAGTGTCCAGTTTATTTTCTTCAACTAATATTCCAAAAACGACCCAAAATACACATTAATATATTACAAAACCATAAACAAAATAACGTCTTTATAAAAATTTAGTATTTTTAAATGTTGCTTCAAGTGTAACTGTAAATAAAAAGATGTCTAAAAAAATTGATATAATTTTAAAGCCCCTCATCTGTGAATTCTAAAATGTACAAAACAACATTTTGAAGTTTTTCCATTTGATACCCACTTTGCTGTGACAGATCTAAAATGTTTCTTATAAAAATGCAGTATGGTAATAAGAAATATCCATTGTAGTAGTCGTAGATGTGTGTTTGTATGTGATATATTTTAATTGGCATTATATAACCCAACTAGCAAGTTCTAGTCACTGATAATAATTATATCCCGGCATAACATATGGTCATAATTTCCCCTAAGAGCAGAGGGAAGTTATTAATTTGTTAGCATAGTGCAAAATGTAGTTTGTGTTGCCAGCACAAGTGAGATCAGTAAATGAAGGCACCAGTTTTGTTGAAGTTAGACATTTTTATTAACCATAGCTTGTCCATATCTGCAAACCGTTTTTGTTTTTCCAGACGGATATTTGTTATTTATAATAATTTTAGACTCTTAGTTATATTTTTCAGAATGTCGTGTTTTTGCTATAATGTTGCTAATTAAACTAGATTTCATCTGTACTGTTTGACTCAAGGTGGTTTTGTTTTCTTTCCCACAGAGTGTACAGCACGAAAACTCATATCGCAACCCAACGGCTAAATACTGTTACGGCAGCTCGTTTCCAATAGCTCGTGATGGCCTCACGTAGTGTCATCTTGTGGGAATAACTCAAGTTAGAGAGACACATCGATTCCCAACTGAACATGACAGCCAACATTTGGATGTAGCCAGAACTTGCCTGCCACAAGCCTGCCTGTGATACTTTTCTCTTCTGAAAAGCTCTGCATCTGGGAATCACTCTGCGCAAGCCATAGTGATTTCTATGGAGGAAACATTTCTTTGAGTGTGTGACAGTGTATGTGTGACAGTGTATGTGTAGATATCCCACATATTGGACAGAGTGGGTATTAGAAATCTCAACGTGATCACAAAAGAGAAATCACACATACAAACTTCTGACTGCCTTGCATTTATTACGGAATAGGAGCCTGTGAGATATCAAATGACTGATCATCATTGAAGGTCACCATCAAAGGTCAACTGCAGGTCACAAATGAAGGTCACTACAGAATGCTAGAAATAGCCACGTGACTTGGATTTGAATGTGCACGTCCAAACTTTGATATAACTTGAATATCACTGAATTTATACAAGAACAGTTTTACTAATTTACGAGTCTTGCATGCCAGACAAGATTTAGACATTACGCAGGTCGTAGACATTGCATGCCGCACAGACACATGGCACACAAACAGTAATTTCATTGGTTGTGCTGCAAACTTTAAAACGTCGCGTCTGTCGTCACACAACTTGGCCAGAGACAATGGACAGTGACCGTCCCTTTGGTCAGCCGTGGCTGGACTCGTGCTGTGGGGAGTTGATCCTGCCAGGCAGCCCTTGGCACAAGGTAGGCTGTGTGCTAAGTAGAAACTACCCAGAAGTCCCTTGTGCTGCTCTGGTTTCAGAATACAATCTAACCTATATTTACAGCCACCTCTGCAATATAACCACCTATAATACTGCCACCTCTGCAATACAACCACCCCTGTAATACAGCTATGTCTGCAATACAACCACCTCTGTAATACATTCACCCCTAATACAGCCAGTCAGCTGTATCTGGAATGCAGCCACCTCCATAATACAGTCACCTCTGTAATACAACCACCTGCAGTTTTGGAAATGTTCCTGTTAATCTTGTTCACCTTGTGGCATTCCTCTTGTCAGGGGTGATGGTGGCCATGGTTACCATTGTGTTTTTCTTCATCTTTTCTCTCACTACATTCTCTATCAACAGCCACTTTGTTTGTATTATTTGTATGCCGTCTACCTACTATATACAATGTGTAAATGTTACTCAAACTACAGTTGGAACTGACAAATCTGAAGCACTGAGAAATTATTGTCTCAGTAACAAATACGTCCACCCAACAACAATACTGATGTTTACCAAAGTGATCACATTAGAGACGTAGCGTTGTAATTAAGACCAATCTGTCCTGTTTGAACAATGTTTATTGTGATCAAACGTGCTGTGGGGTTGATATGCTATTGTTTCCGTGCATGACAAAACAAACTGGATTTGTTATTATTCATTTGTTCACTAGTCAGAATGGTCTGATGAGAGTAATGCCAGGGATGATATTAGGTATGTTAACATTTAGTCATAACTAATAAACTTAGAGAAAGTTTATCTGCCCTTTTTAATATGTTTGTATTAATTGTTTCAATCAATCTGATGACAACTTGATTTTTTTATTCACTTGGAGAGTGATTAATCCTTTCATATTGATAGCGCCTCAGAGCTTGGTTTCTATGGATTTAGTTGCAACAGAAGTCACCTACCCCTGGTAATATCTAATTATTGTTATTATCAGTCATTTGGTATGAAAGAAAATCATTTCATAGATAGACAGCTTCAAAACAAGGTAATATGTCCGCATTTCTAAAATGTATTGTTCTCAGTACTAGAATAAAGATGTTGAAACTATGCTGCCAGTGAAATTGCATTTAAATAGTAAATCCAAAATAGTGTTTGTAATTTGAATGTTGCAATGTAACATTTTAACATTGTAAATAAACCATTGTAACAAAGTGCTACCAACACTTCTTTCAGAGAGGCGTACTGTCCTTGCACAGAAATGTCTTTGAAGTTGGTACATTCCTATGCACATAATCATGAAGTGACACCAATTACAACACATTTGGCAAACTTCCTGCAAATAATTACAATACCTGGTGACTAATTGCTGGTAAAGGAAATCTTGCGTTCAACCATGAAACTTTTTTTGGCAAATAAATCCTTAGACCATAATAAATCGGTGTCTTCCTACTTCATTTATTAAACAAAACATTATTACAATATATTGACACAAGTAAGTTGACAATTGTTGAGATATGTCACGACAAATCTTAAATGTTAGATTCCTGCTCTCATTCATGCGACTATTACTTAGATCCATTTGGAGACCAGTGATCACTAGTTTAATATGGGCCCTAGTACTATAAACATTAGCAGGAATTGCCTCTGGAACTAAGCGATTGTAGATAAACTTTGTTTGCATTTCTCAGTGCGTTCCTTTTAATCATGTCGGCCACAAAACAAATACGACTGTGACGAACTATTGTACTCGACACAGGTTAAGTTGATTTCGAAGTTTCTAGAACTCTATGTCTCAGTAATCAGGTTGCCAATCCTTTTGTCTATGTTTACACCACGGGTAAATGTTATTTACAGTTACGTGCAGAGTTACCAGTACTGTTATACATGTTTATAATTTACTGCTTTTTCCTGGTGAAATAGTTATAGTTTAAGAATGTTTTTAAAATTCGTTATTGTTTTTTCATATGTTAGTTCACCTAACAAAAGTACTGTTATTACTGGTTAATGTCTATGAAAAAAACAAATGTTCGGTTTAATATCTTGCATCGTTTTATGTAATGTTTTGCTATTTTGCCATGTCACAAGGGTCCACTAAAATATTCATAAATTGCACCTTTTTACCCATTCATTTTAAATATACGATGTACATAATTTATAAAACTAGAAAATTGGATAATCTTGTGCAACAGGGCATCAAAGTATGTAGGTCAGAGAGGCCAGTGGTTCCAAGAAGCAAATGATTATCGAAAAAGATGCATTCGGCCTGGGGGTGGTCCAAAGTTAGCGTATTAGTACAGAGATTATTCCCATACTTTTACTTTGAACATTCTGGGAACTGTTTCACTGAAAGAGTTGCAATTGTAATTTCTCACAGTGGTATAAATAGTGAGAGTATCTATTTGTCTCTGCTGCAGAATTTTTTTTTATGTTATTATACTAATTACTCATATGGCTGAGCACTGTGACATGCGTTGAGTACCCTGGTTTTTGTGTTGGTGTTAGTATATGTATGATTATGGAACTTTCTATATTAATATATATTAAGGACTGAGTCTGAAATAATTTTTTCATACTAAGGTATTAAGCTTATATGGAGAATCCACCATCTGCATGATTCTGTTGTTAAACTTAAGCACAAAGCCTTTTCCAAATGCAAATTGAAAGGTCCAACAGGCTGTCATATGTGAGTCCCTGGAACCACTGGCTTCGTCTTTGGCATGGAGTAAGGAGGTCAGCACTGTTCTCACAGGTTATACATTCACATCCTACACAGTTAGGTACTAGGAAAAAGTTCAATTTTTAATTGTGGTTGTTTCCAGCATTGCGCAAGGTTCTGTCAGCTGACTAGTCTATATATATTGTGGTTGCAACGTTATGATCTTATTATGAGGTCTCATTGAACTAGTCTTTTTCAGGACATTTACATCACGTTGACCTTTCTTTGCTGGCACTGAGAGTGGTCACTGCCAGGTTCAGTGGTTCTTTTCTGTCCAAAGCGCATGGTTCGTGGCTTTTTCTATATATATGCACTCCCCAAAGTTGAGAGCCAGGTTTTAACACCAAATATACCATACCTCACTCACTGATGCCTGCCACGACCAGGTATTGAACCCGTACCGCCAGCGTGCCAGGTGGATGTGCTAACCACTACATACACTACTCACAAATCTTCTATTAAAGCGACATGGCCCGTTCGTGGCTTTTTACTTTTATTGCAAAATCAGGTTATACGGTATAAATTATACCTATTATAACGTAAAGACCATTTAGGGTTGAAAATAGATGCAGTAAGGGCGCTTAACTCTGTGTACACATCGACCATAAGGCGTTTTCAAAACCATTGTAGGCGTGGCTAAAAGCCCAAAAGAAAATGCATGATCACGCGATGCAGTATCATGTGAACACAAGTTGAAGCCACTAACGCCACACCCAGCCAGGTTCACGGCTCCCAGTTGGTAAAGGTCAAAGGGTGGGTGTCACTCGCAGCGATTTGAGTGACAGCGTCGGGATTCTTATAAACATTCGACGTTTAACATTACAAAGTCAGTTCTGTTTCAGTAAAACATTTAGTGGTGGTGAGGACGCTACAATAGTTATAACTTATACTATATGATTTTGCAATAAAAATAAAAAGCCACGAACTGATCATGTCGCTTTAACCTCCACATAGGATATAAGACAAGGGTAGCATCGTCAACGACCTCCCTTGACTTGTGGGGAGGGTTCATTGGATTACTATTTTCCCTATAATAATTTTAGGTAAAAACATTATTGGATCCAATGACATTGTACGACACGTCATCTATGACACGTCAGTGGCGTGAGATGTGACAGTCACGGCAGCCACCCTCGGTACAGTACACACTTCGAGGAATTGCCACTCGAAGCCGATAAGACGAGATAGACTATGCAGAATCTATTGATTGAACTGTGGACAGTGAGACAGCTAGGTCACACAGCGTTTGACAGTTATCATCATTTGGTGTCACTGGGCTGATCAAATATTTAATTTCCATTATCTTTCCAGGCTTCAGTAGCAGTAGTTGGTGAACAGTGGCCCAATTCACCCTTTAAGGGTCGTGTCAGTCATATTCCCAGGGTTTACTGTACCCCACACATTTTTTACATATTCATCCAATGTTTTAGGGCTGAAAACAAACTATAATAATTTTCTCAGGCTCATTTCTTTTGACCAATGTATAAAAACAAAAGGTCATGGAGACTCCAATTAACATATTCAATACATCACTAACATTGGAGCCACCTCTATTTTAGTTCAACACTTAAAAAATAATACTATGTTAAAAATTAATTAAATAAAACAAACCATATAACTATTTTCTGGCTACTTTTTAAGATGTAGTAAACTGTGCTGTGACATATATTTTGTTAATTACACAAATAGCAAAGATAATTACTTATTCTATCTGTAATAATAATATGTATTTGTATAGATATATAATGTAAATGTAGCCAGAAATATCCCCAGTGATTCTTATTTATTCTTGAAATTGAAGCAGAATTTAAATTAAAGAGTGACATTTTGAGAAATTACACTATTTTGACTTGTATCATCTATTGATTTAAAAAACAAAACGTGTGTCTTGGAATACTTTTTGATTATATGGACATTATAAGGACATTGAAAGATATATAAGATATGAATTTCTGCCAAATTAAAAAAAAATTGGGAAATGACACAGACAGTATTTTTGCATTATGTGCAGAAGAGGGGACCATTTCACTAAAGTTGTTAAGAGCTTTTAAACCCGATTTTGTACTTTTAAAACCATATTTGACCAGTAACAGTTATCTTGAATACCTGAAAACTATCAACACCACGAATTGCCAGCGGGACATTGTTACTGGTGTACCACGGAAATAATGTCCACAGTAATATGACAATGAAAAAAAATTATATTTAACAACAGATTTTTTTAAGGATGAATTTTTTAGGAACTCTTTATTTTGGTGAAATGGTCTCCAGGTCTTTGTGATTTTACCTCCTGTTTTTTGTGTGTGTGGCAAAGTTACAACTCTAGTGACGCATGTGCAGGTGCGAGAGAAGTTGTGTGAGGGGTTGGCTCAAAAGATCCACCAGCAACTGAACGTGGAGACACGACGTCAGGTGATCTTTGAGTTGATGGGTGGAGACTTCCAACGGACGTACTTCCCTACTGAACCCTACGACCCGTCTATCTTGGTAAGTTCTCTTCCGATATATGTCGGTTAGAAAAGTTCAGATATTCTACAGGAGTTCAGAGACTTTTGTTGCAGTTGAAGCTTGAGTGTTTTGTCAACAATGTGTATGATAGCAATCAGATTGTGCTCAGTAGGAGTCTCCCACCACACAACATTGTTTGCTTTCTTTTGAAACTCTATCAATTGCTGACTATATCTTCTGTTGTAAATTCATTATGTGTGTTATATGCTGTATTTAATACTTGTCATGCAATGACCACAATTATAATTATTATAATAAAGATTAGGTTTTTTATTTGGCTTAGACTATTGCCAGAGCTGGTGTGGCAATAAGCTAGACCAGGGGCTACTTCTAAGAGTGGCCACTGGTATCCAAGCAAACTTTACATATAATATTGATAATTATTTAAATATACATGTATATGAAATATATATTATAATATTTATATTATTATATATATATATTATATATATATATATTATATATATATATATATATATATATATATATATATATATTGTAATAAAATTATATATTATGTAATTATATATGTATATATATAATTATATATATTATATATAATTATATATATTCAAAGCCAACTCATTTAAAATGAGTAAAAACATGCATAGAAGCCGCCAGACTAAGAAACTAAGAGAACATGACACAGTTCTAAAGAGACACAAACTCATGGCCTGTACATAATATCCACCTAAAGCCAGCCACACTCACACATGATAATATTAGCAATTTTGGGCACCAGCCTGTTAATTCATTTGTGCAACAGAGGAAGGTAGTCTCAGATGAACAATGAACAAGCCCTGGTTTCTCAAATGACAGGTCACCTTACAGTGGATGTTGTTCAAAAATATCACACAGCCCAGCATGACAGGGCACACGCAATCTGTTGGTGCGGACATTAAAGGGAGAACCAAAATCTACCCACATCTGTTCAGCAGTCCTCAGTGAATTAAAGGGAAGATTAGCCCGAGTGATCTGTCCTAATTGACATAACAGTGTGAAAATGGCAATCTGTGGAGGAATGATTTAAGAGATCGTTGCATTCATTTAGCCATACAGCTGCACATATACAACAATAATAACTATGCTATTAATGTATATTAATGCATATTATTGTTTACATACTGGATAAAGAATAGAATACTGATCAGACAAATTAGGATTTGTTTTCAATGTTATAGTCTTACAGTTAATAAGTCCTCTATCTCACTGGGTAAACAGACATAACACCACTAAAACACGAGGACACAAGTCTAAAACACGAGGACACAAGTCTAAGACACGAGGACACAAGTCTAAGACACGAGGACACAAGTCTAAAACACGAGGACACAAGTCTAAAACATGAGGACACAAATATAACACACGCGGACACAAGTCTAAAACACGAGGACACAAGTCTAAAACACGAGGACACAAGTCTAAAACACGAGGACACAAGTCTAAAACATGAGGACACAAGTATAACACACGCGGACACAAGTCTAAAACACGAGGACACAAGTATAACACACGAGGACACAAGTCTAAAACACGAGGACACAAGTATAACACACGCGGACACAAGTCTAAAACACGAGGACACAAGTCTAAAACACGAGGACACAAGTCTAAAACACGAGGACACAAGTCTAAAACACGAGGACACAAGTCTAAAACACGAGGACACAAGTCTAAAACACGAGGACACAAGTCTAAAACACGAGGACACAAGTCTAAAACATGAGGACACAAGTCTAAAACATGAGGACACAAGTCTAAAACACGAGGACACAAGTCTAAAACACGAGGACACAAGTATAACACACGCGGACACAAGTCTAAAACACGAGGACACAAGTATAACACACGAGGACACAAGTCTAAAACACGAGGACACAAGTCTAAAACACGAGGACACAAGTCTAAAACACGAGGACACAAGTCTAAAACACGAGGACACAAGTCTAAAACACGAGGACACAAGTCTAAAACACGAGGACACAAGTCTAAAACACGAGGACACAAGTCTAAAACACGAGGACACAAGTCCACAAGGAAAAACCGTCAGAAAAATCCCTGGACATAAAACAGACATAATCCCACCCAAACAAAACCCCACCCGGATATAACCCCACCCAAATATAACCCCACACGCATATACAAATTGGCTTCATACAAAGAATCTGAATCATCTAAATCACTCAAAAACGATATCAGAGAGCATCTCATTTATCTGAAGCAATTGCTATAACGACGTATGTTCGCTGAAAATATCACCAACCAGACGTGCATGCTTGTCCCCATACATCCACTTCTGCTCGGGCAATGAGGCCTGGCGTGCTTATTTTGGCAGTTAATTTATTGACGTATTTATCTATGCTATGTTTTAACCTTTTTATGATAATGTACAGACAGTATTAATATGATATTACCAAATTGAACTTTTTATGGCAAGAGATGTATGATTATTATAAAATGTATTGCATTTACAGTTGGTTGTGAAATTTATTTGTTGTTAACAACACCACAATGCCAAAAATTCCTAGTATATTTTGGAAACAGACTAAGTGAACTGTTAATTTGGTGACAGGGACCACCAAAGGTTCTACCAGCCGCGAGAAGGCAGCTCGAGAAAGAAGGTAAGAATTGGCTCAAGTTAATGATCCACAAGGTTGCCGCTGAGGTCAGATGCCTTCAGACTGATCCTGGTGCCAATGCTCCATGTCAGGAGATGGAGGACTTTCTTACACACATTCACACTACGTTGACCACCGGATTGAACCGCAGATTATACTTGACGGAACAAGAGTTGAATGTAAGTTTTATTAGTCTGATGTAATAATTCGAGGCTACCCATGTTAGCACTAATTAAGTTTCCCAGGGTGATGATGTGACATCGCCTTTGTCAAATCCCAGTGTGTAACTTAAATTTCTGAAGCTAGATTTGCTGAGGAAATGTTAGCAAAACAGTTGTGTATCAATGCGTGTCTGACAAAGTGGAGTAAAACGCTGAACATTTTCATCGGTCGTTACACAGTGATACTGTCATAACTGTCAAAAAGGAATCACACATTTCTAAGCTCAAATGTTTTAAATCCTATAAGCATCATAGACATATTATAAGCCATTGACTGATCTCTCAATTAACTGATCTATCATTTTACAAGTTTTCTACCAAAAACCGTGTAGAAAAAAAATGCGGCCTGAACACGTACATGGTGTGTTTATGCTGTCATTGTGTATTTTGTTGAAATTCTGGCCACAAGATGTTTTCTTTATGACAAAGTGTAAGGTTGTGGTTGTAATGTGATAATTACATGTGGGAATGTTGATTTATGAGACATTGTGTATTTTGTTGAAATTCTGGCCACAAGATGTTTTCTTTATGACAAAGTGTAAGGTTGTCGTTGTAATGTGATAATTACATGCGGGAATGTTTGATTTATGAGACATTGTGTATTTTTTGGAAATTCTGGCCACAAGATGTTTTCTTTATGACAAAGCGTAAGGTTGTCGTTGCAATGTAATTTACAAAGTAACATTGTAACTGTAATTTATGAGACATTATGGAGTGATGGTAATGCAATTTACATACAGGACATTTATCAAAATTGGTGCAAAGGCTAAGCTTGACAGAAGTCATGTGCACATTTGTCATTGTGGCACACACAAGCCACAACATACTGAATACATTAATTCTATCACATGCGACAGAACCACACACATTTCATGCAGATGCCTAACCCAGTACATTTATCACTAAAAATTCTGCCGTTTTCGTTACCTCAATTTGCTGCATCAGAGGCGAAACCTGGAGGCGAAATGGAGACGCGATAAGCAGGCGGACGCGGTTGAGAGGACGAGGAAGCAACAGAGGCAGTTGAGAGATGAGCAGCTCCTCAGACAGTCAACTGGACTCCGTGGAATACTCCGCAACAACCGACTCCCCCTCACCCCTCCCCCTCATGGAGACGCACCCCTAAAAGATGGCGTCAAAGAACTTGGAGGTACTAAGGCCAGCCAGAATTGGTCAGATAAAATGTATTACTTTATATCACATCTATGGGATTGCGATATTGATACTTTAATTTTAACGATGCTGAGACCACTGTTGACAGTTTTCATCTAGAATTATTCATCTTCTGCTCACCAGATGGTGTGGTGTTGTCCATCATATTTTTGAATCTATCCCCCTGTATTCATTTCGTTTCACAAATTGTTATGTCCCCCATTTACCCTCTGGATGTGTTTTCTCTGTTAGTTACTCCAGTGACAGTTGATTCTGTCATAAATAGTCTGCTTGTCATGCCACCTGGGGAGCACAGGAAGAACAATTCGGTTCCCGATTAAGATTGCCAGTGGCAGTCAATATGTTGCTTAAAATTGTTCTTTCAACCTTATGAACATTTTCATAATAACATAACCCGACTGCCCTCATAAAAGCTGCACTCTCCAGAGGTGTAGTCCAATGTTAATCTGGTGCATTGATGTAAAAACATATATAGTGCGTAAATATTACATTAAATAAAATCTATCATCAATCGATTTATTATAATAATAATTCCGTTTCTTAATATAGCACTTTTTAATTAATTAAATGCCAATCTAAGCGCTTAACATGACATGTTCACTAAATCTAAAATTTTAATAAATAAGCTAAGATAAAATAGATAAGCTAAGAAAAATAATTAAATATGTTAGCATAAATAAACAAATCGGGCAAGATAAATAAACAAAATAAATTAGGATGTAAAAATACAGTTAAAAATAGAACAATTTAAACCAATCAATGCTATAAAATATAAAGCAATGTCACCAAGGCATGTAATGCAAGCGAAATAGATCACTTTTTAGTTGTTTCCAGAAAGTTGCCAATGTTCGAGTTGATTTTTTAAAAAGCTGCGAATGTTTGAGTTGATTTTTAAAAAGCTGCCAATGTTTGACTTGATTTAATAAAAAGCAAATACAGTTTGTTAAAATAGTTGATGTAATTGATGTTGTTTTTGACACCTGGTAGGTAGTACGTGAAGTTGAGGTCCCGGGATGAGATTTAGCCTACGGAACTTATGGCAGATAATAAATACAGTTCATTTGACCTTTTCGTATCTAAAGTGGACTTGGCCAGTCGTCCCATAAGCTGTTGTACCGCGTCCCAGAACAGTTATATGATGTGAAGATATGTAAGGCTATCATATTAGGACAACTGATTTCAGTAATTCGTAGAACCTAGACATCAAGACAGACTGTCAGTAGACCAAGGTACAGTCAACATTGGTGGGAACTGATACTGGAACTCATCAAGTGCAGATAAACTGTTTACTTTTCTGATTTGTTCTGCTTCTTGCAGCAGGGATCTTAAAGCAGGTTAAAGTTAAACTAAGTCAAAATCTATGACCTAGACTGTATTATATGACTATTAAACTACAAATTCTTTAACTACCTTGCTTGTATGGTATACATTGATTCATATCATTGAAGCATTTAGTTTTAACTTGATACAGTGTGTTGAAAAAACATATTGGCTTCAGATCCAGCATTATCATTGAATCATACTGAAAGGGTTACTATGACTGAATTGCGACAATTATTGTATACATGGAAAACAATCTTATAAAAGTCAGGAAATAATCGGTTGCAAATAAAATTAAGTAAAACGGGGTGCAGCAGTTATGAAGCGCTGCAATTAGTTAATGAGTTAACTCATAATTTTTTGATCAGTGGTTTTCCAGATAATCTGGCAAAACAGTTTGGAAGGTTAAGTTTTGGTAAATCCAAATAGCTAAGCTAGACAAATTTACCAATTCTCTTAGTTAATTTAAAGTACAGATGTAATGTGGGTGTTTTTATGTAGGATTGTGTTGTTTCTTTCAGGGGCGCGCCACCAGCCGGGGGTGGATGGGCCGGTTCCATGGGGTGTTGTGAGCAACTCTTTGGGGCGTTCTGTCATCACCCTATTGATGGAAGACCCGCGTAGGTTTGAGAAAGTCGTGACGCGACTCTCTGGTCGACAATTGCCGTCGTCTCTACGAAAGTTCATCTGGAAAGACGGGCTGATGTTTGAAGACCACAAACGCTACACAGAGGGGTGAGTTTGAGGGATGAAGTGCATTTTTTTCTGTGAATGTATTTTATTTTATCATAATACACATGTATAATTTAAGCCTTTTGTTGTTAGATCGGCAAAGCCATAGAGTATCGCGTGATCATAGCACAATGAAAAATTGCTTTTTAATATTAGTAAAATATTGTTTTTAATATTATTAAGGATATCGTCGCAGAAAAGTGATGAAAGGTGGGTTTATTTATTGTTAAAACATAATTATTGTACCATTTTTAGGCAAGTTAAAAAATATCTTGTCAACTTTCTGTTGACTAGGGATCCCACAATGCACTGTGATTACATGGAATGGAAAAAAGAATAGAAAAGAAGGAATCTAGATATAATGTTTATTCAGACATTTTTATAGGGGTAATGGTTCTTCCCGACAAATATCATACTTTAGTTATTGTAATATAGACATTTCATTTTTTCTGTGTGTCCTTGTTGGAATGTACGTGTACCTCGGGGTATATTGTCCTAAACCTGGACAGAAAATAATATGTTTAAACCATTTTAAGTAAGAATATTCTTCCCAGTCGTCAATGTGTAATGTTTCATATAAGCAACTAACTTGCTGTTGCATGCATACTTGTTGGAATGTTGTGTGTCTTGATTGTCCTAACTTTCCTTGTTCACCCTAGGAATGTTGAGCAGAAGGTGAGGGAGAGGTTTGGGCTGTCTGTGAAGCGGAGGGTAACAGCCCTCTCCCTGCGCAAGGCTACCTCCTCCCCCGTCAGCACCCTCATTAACAATGACGTCCTCAAGGTACAACTAACTCTATCCTCTGTGTGTGTGCGTGCGTGCGTGCGTGCGTGCGTGCGTGCGTGCGTGCGTGCGGGCGTGCGTGCGTGCGTGTTTGCGTCTTTGCGCGAGTGTCTGCATCGTGTGTGTTTGCGCGAGTGTCGTGTGTGGAGGTCGGTGGGTGGGTGTGTGTATGGGTGGGGTGTAGGTGGGTGTGTGTGGGTGTAGGTGTGTGTGGGTGTAGGTGTAGGTGTGTGTGGGCTGTAGGTGGGTGTGTGTGGGTGTAGGTGGGTGTGTGTGGGTGTAGGTGGGTGTGTGTGGGTGTAGGTGTGTGGGTGTAGGTGGTGTGTGTGTGTGGTGGGGGTAGGTGGGTGGGTAGGGTGAGTTTGTAGTTGTGTTTGTAGTTGTGTGTGTGCCATGAGGATACAGTTCACTCTGTCATGTACACTCCTACCCTGCATCTAAATCATGTTGTATTCACAATGCAGAGGTTTTGCCTTGTTAACCTTTTTATACCATATAATAATAGCAAATTTGACAGATTTTCTAAAACTTTTATTAACATTATTACATTGACATAATGATTGCTATAATTTTATTGATTTTACATGTGCATTAATTAATAATGGAAAAAAAACGTCTCTCTGTTGCAGGTGTACAGTAACTCTCCTGGTATGCGTCTACACGTGAACAACACACCACACTTAGTGGAGGCAGCCAAGGCTCTCAATGTGCTCTATGTGTGCAGCAATACCTACGAGTCCTACCTGATATACTGGCTCTACCCCCTACAGCTCGCCTTCCCCTCAGACTCAGGGCAGGGTAAGTACTGGCTCTACCCCCTACAGCTCGCCTTCCCCTCAGACTCAGGGCAGGGTAAGTTCTGGCTCTACCCCCTACAGCTTGCCTTCCCCTCAGAATCAGGGCAGGGTAAGTACTGGCTCTACCCCCTACTGGCTCTACCCCCTACAGCTTGCATTCCCCTCAGACTCAGGGCAGGGTAAGTACTGGCTCTACCCCCTACTACAGTTAGCCTTCCCCTCAGACTCAAGGAAGGGTAAGTACTGGCTCTACCCCCTACTGTTAGCCTTCCCCTCAGACTCAGGGCAAGGTAAATACTGGCTCTAACCCCTACTACAGTTATCCTTCCCCTCAGACTCAGGGAAGGGTAAATACTGGCTCTACCCCCTACTGTTAGCCTTCCCCTCAGACTCAGGAGAGGGTAAGTACTGGCTCTACCCCCTACAACTGGCCTTTCATCAGACTCAGGGCAGGGTAAGTACTGGCTCTACCCCCTACTGTTAGCCTTCCCCCAGACTCAGGGGAGGGTAAGTACTGGCTCTACCCCCTACATCTGGCCTTCCCCCCAGACTCAGGGGAGGGTAAGTACTTGCTCTACCCCTACAGCTGGCCTTTCCATCAGACCCAGGGCAGGGTAAATACTAGATGTCTGCTACAGGGGAACATGTGTATGAGCTGGCCTTGTATCTATGTAGTAGTATAGTGGCACACTGACTAAACCTTTGGACTCTTGACAAAGAACCCTGATATGAATCCTGTGCTGCTGTGTAAAACCTTAGACAAATGTTGTCACTCTACATTAATCCAGTTCACTCAGCTGTATGAATAAACACCTGGATATCGACAATGGTGTATATTTGTGTACAAATAGTCTTCATGTATTAACTACACCATGGCTGGATGCTTTCCAGAGACGTCGAGATGGTATCTGATTGAACAGGTCTGTCGGGGAAGTGTAAAGTGCTGTGAGCTGTCCTGGGGACTGGATACTGTGCTATATAAGAACTTAACCTTTTTTATTTTTCACGTATTCACCAAAACTCATTATGCTAAGTCTAAATTTAGTATTCAATCTAAGTGTAAAGTGCATTGAGCACTCTCGAGGATTGGGTACAGCGCTATAAAATAACTTACATTTATGTATGTTTCTGCTACAGGTGAACATGTGTATGAGCTGGCCATGTATTTGGACCTTCTCAACAAGACCTGTTTCCCTTCATGGGAGCAGATATTTGCGATCGCCGTGCGTGTCATGTCACGGTTGGCTGAACTTGATATCGAACTGCATCGTCACCTGACCCGAATCGCTCAGATTGAGGCTCTGGTCGACTCAAACGTGAGTGCCAAATTTATCATGACTGCGATGAAGTTTTACATGAATTCTGTACACTAATATTATTTTATTTGAAAAAGTTTAATGTTCATTATTGCGTTTGTTTTCTTGCAGGAATTCCTGGTTCACCTCCTTCAGCAGGAGAAAGCAAAGTCTGAGGCACGCCTGACCAACAGTCCTCGTGCCCGCACACCCCAAAAAATGTCCAAGGAGATACTCGCTGATCCCCTGGTGTTTATCCGGCGTTGGATTGGAGAGGTGTGTTTTCTGATTGACGGCTTAAATGCATGCGTAGTGTAACACAAGAGAAACAAAACTTGGTCATTATTACCATTGCGGTAGTCACATATTTTACCAAGCTAGCATGTCCAAGTGATGAATATTTTTTATAAGTTGTTGTCAAATAATTCTTTTGAACATGAACTTGGTTACATGACAGAGGGCAGCACTGTCTGTCGAAGGACACCTGCCACCATTTAAAAACCGTTCGCCTGTGTTTTTTGGAAGAGACTAAAAGCCGGTGGTCCCTTCTATCTGGTGTTTATGCCAGGGGAAGTAAAAGATCCCACACAGGGGGTAAATATGTAACCTGTAATAGCCTTGCTAATTCTAGAGACAGACAGCTCTGAAAACTAAGCTCGATGATACTCAAAACCCCAAACTTATTGCTGACATAGAGTGACCAGCTGACCATAGAAGAATTTTGATCAGTTATTATAATGAATCATGTGACAACTGCATTTGTTTTATTTTTTCCTGTCACTGGATACGCATGTACGGTGTAGTCTCTTATTGACAGGGCTTTGTCAGCGTTCTTGATACTCAAGCGACCATATTTATATGGGACCAGTTCTTCTTGCATCGGTGGCGTGACCTGTCCGTCATCGAGGACCTGTGTCTCACTCTCTTGTTGCTGCTCAAGTCCCCGTTTATGCACGCGACCAACTATACACAGATGAAATGGGTGAGTTGATACCGCTCAGCTGCTCAGCTGCTCAGCTGCTCAGCTGCTCAGCTCTGGTTCAGCCAGTCATGAATGTGTCTGCCTGTGATACCTGCATAGATATTCTGGTTTCCGAAAACATTGTATATGTATGTGTGTGTGTGTGTGTGTGTGTGTGGTGTGTGTGTGTGTGTGTGTGTGTGTGTGTGTGTGTGTGTGTGTGTGTGTGTGTGTGTGTGTGTGTGTGTGTGTGTGTGTGTATATATGTATATATATATGTGATATATATATATATATATATATATATATATATATATTATATATATATTATATTATATATATTATATATATTATATATTATGTATATATATATATATATATATATATATATATATATATAATAATTTATAGTATTTTGCAAAACTGAAACACGTTTTGCTCAGTTAGTAATCGTATTCATTTAAAATAAATGTTATTGTAATAAACCACTCGAGATCAATTGTCAATAATTAATTGGTCAGAAAATTGAACGACACTCAACAAAATCAATTTACAGAATTACACAATAATCACAGCACGTGATGGTTTCACTTTTGGTTTCAGGTGTTTCTAGGCGAGCCATGTCTTCTTTACACCTCTGACATCCAGAGGGCATGGCAGGGCATTCAGTGGAATGCGGGCGAAGTGCCTGACATGAATCGACGACGATCGATGTGAGTGAATGTCAACTTCATATTGTCACTGCATTTTAAATAGAAACATACTTTCTTCCTGCAGATTGTGTCACATGACTAGTGTCATGTGATATGCCTGTTGTGCAGCAACAACATTCACAGGTGAAGACTTTAACTATACAAAAGCACAAAACAAGTTTCTCAAGAAGTAATATTGACAGCATAAATATTGTATTATTAAAAAAACAAGGAATAATTCTTTTGTTTTTTGCGTCACAGATTACCAGACTTTGTTCGTCGGACATCTCCAGCACTAGAGGTCTCTACTAGTGTTGCTGTGACGCCTGAGCCACAGAAGATTCCCGTCGATCACAAAGTACCAGATGTCGATGATCGAACATCTCCAGCACCAGAGGTCTCTACTAGTGTCGCTGTGCCACAAGGACTGGACGCTCCCTTTGACCTCTATGTTGACGCCGTCACAAACATTCCTGACAGTGCAACAGTTACCAAAGTAAGGCCTGGCGCAATTGCTGAACAAAGTTTAATCAAAGCAACTTTGTTTTTCTAGTTTTTAGGCAAAATTTATTCTTAATACTGTTGTAAATATGATGATAATATGTGGGCCACTGATGATGTTCAAAACGTTGATGTGAGTAAAAATTGATTAGTTGTGAAATAATTGATTGTGCTTACAGTAATGGCAGTGGTCAAAATTAAGAATTGTACTCACTGGCTAGGGGGTGGTATCATATTATGATATTCACTCACAGTAGTCCCCGTTTTTAGTGGACCTAATCAAAATGAGACCTTTTAATGCAAATTTGTGTGTTGACCTGGTGTGGTCCTTAAGTATAAAATAAACAAACGTATATCATTTTCATAGTTGACGATGCTACATAATTATTTGACACTCAGTTAATAGTATATCAGATTTCGAGTGAAAAATAGCTACTCCCCCGGTTACTCATCCCCAAGAAATTCTACTCACCTCGACTGAAGGTGAGGTCAGTGTGCTCACTAACAAATGTTTCTGATTTGTTTTCATAGGTCACAGGTCGTCTGTTTAACCTTGGCGATGACCTTGGCACAGTAGACATCTCGGCCTTTCCCGTGCTGGACTGCACTGCCCGTCATCCCCGATATGCCTTCCGCCTGCCCGTGAACGAGCATGGATTCTCACTCTTGCCTACTTCCATCCTCATGCTCCGTCTTTATACGATAGAAGCCCACACACTACAGCTTGCTATCATCGGAAATTGTTTCTATGAGATCTTCAGCCAGGAGGTAAAAAATAACTACGGGAGATATTTTGTTAATGTCAGTCATTGATCATAGGGGACACCACCGCATCCACCTGCTGTTTTAGCTGAAGTGTCAATTGTTAGCTAGAAAAGCAGCAGGTCATGTGATGTTGTTGATGATGATGATGATGATGATGTATTTGTATATCTTCGTGGATTTTCTACATGAAATGTTTTGGCAGCAATTAATAAAAAAAAATTAAACTTTGAAATTCCAAAAAAAATTGATGTTTTAAATCTGTAAAAAAAATCTGGGGTAATGGCTTGGTGGAAGATTTTAGCACTAAGTTTTGGTAGACCATGAGATTACAATGAACAATTTAGAACTGGAGATGCACATGTTCAATAAAAAACATGAGGGCAATTTTTATTTTTTATTTCCAGCATTATAAAGCTGGAATTTGTTTTTACTGAATAAAAATGTCACTTAAGGCCATGTGTTTCTCAAGGGATGAATTATTTATATGTTAGTACAACATTAGGAGTTTATTGCATTTTCAGGGAGATTTGAAGGTGGGTGGACATTGCCGCCAGTTGTACCAGGGCATGCCCCCGAGCGGGGAAAGCCTCTCTGATCTCAAACAAACCACCCTCGACACATTTCCCAGAATTCCCGGCTGCCGAATCTACTTCCGATTGCTTCCCCACTCTGCGGTATGTTTCTCATTTGATAAAGCATCTTTACAATGTCCGTAACCACATTATTTAGTGCCAATGTGACACTACATCAAAACCATGGAACCGCCAAAAATTTATGGTGGAAATCAATTAAAAAAAAATGTATTGTTGTTTTTTACGAAACATGGCTATAGTTTCAGAAGATTGAATTGTAATAGGGAGATGATTCCAGATAGTTGGCACAGCCACAGAGAAAGCACATTAGCCAATATTGAGCATTAGTTTTAGGAACAAAAAGCTGTTTGGATACAGGTGATCTAAGGGACCTAGAGATGTCAGAAACATGTAGCAGATGAAGTAAGTTTGTCAGCTGTTGAGTAGAGACGGTGCTGATGTAAATTAAATGGATATTTATTAAATGGATATATATTTATGTAGGATACCTGTCTTTTATTAGTCTCACCTGTATACATCTATTTATGTAGGATACCTGTCTTTTGTTAGTCTCACCTGTATACATCTATTTATGTAGGATACCTGTCTTTTGTTAGTCTCACCTGTATACATCTATTTATGTAGGATACCTGTCTTTTGTTAGTCTCACCTGTATACATCTATTTATGTAGGATACCTGTCTTTTATTAGTCTCACCTGTATACATATATTTATGTAGGATACGTGTGTTTTATTAGTCTCACCTGTATACATTTATTTATGTAGGATACCTGTATTTTATTACTCTCACCTGTATACATCTATTTATGTAGGATAAACAGCGTTGTCCTTCTCTACAAGATCGCTTCTTTGAAATGGAGGCGCCAGAGTTCAATGCTTCTGAGAAGAAGGTCGTAAAAAGCCATGAATGCGATGTCAACAAGTCAAAGACAGTTCGGGAGATTGCCTGTCACATTCAAGAGAAGATGTCTTCATCCAAATCTCGTAGGGTGTTCGTTTGATAACTCTCCAGCGTATGCCTTGTGTGTGTGTACGCGTGCGTGTGTGCGTGTGTGCATGCATGTGTATGTGACTGTTGTGTGTGAGTGTTGTGGTGTATCAGTGTGTCTTAGCATGCATTGTGTGCATGTATATGTTTATCTGTATATTTTATGTGTTTGTCTATGTGCCTATGTGAATTACACGTGTGAGCCATCTTCATGTTTGTTAGAGTGCTTGACATTTGTTAGCCTCAGTTAGATTTCCATTACTAATTATGAACAAATGTCTGTTCAAAGGATATTGACGTGTGTATGCAGGTATACACACATGCAAACACACACAGTATGCACACATACATACACACTGTACATACACACAGCATGCACACAACACACAGACACACCTAGACAGACACACACACACACACACACACACACACACACACACACACACACACACACACACACACACACAGACAGACACGCACACAGACACACACACACACACACACACACAGTCACACACACAGTCACACACACACACACACACACACACACACACACACACACACACACACACACACACACACACACACACAACACACAACTCACACACACATACACAGTACACACACACACACACACACACACACACACACACATACAACACACACACACACACACACACACACACACACACACAAACAACACACACACAACACACACAACACACACAGACACACATACACACATACACACAACACACACACACACACACACACACACACACACACACACACCACACACACACACACACACAAACACACACACACACAACACACACACACACACAACACACACACACACACACACACACACACACACACACACACACACACACACACCCCACCGTTCATATGATCATGTTCCAGTTCCATAATTAACATTTAGATTTAGCACTGGTCATTTCTTTTTTCCAGCTGACAATGACTTGACCAGCTGGCTGCAAGAATGTCTGACCAATGTCAGTGACACCCCTCCGGCCCTTCTTGACCTCAGTAGAGCGGTCAGATACAGAGTGGATGTTGGAGTCAATGTCCAGATACTTGGTGCCTCTGGCCTGCCTGGTAGATATTGTCTTCTTACCTCACACCCTGGTCTACTTTGGTCAGTCTGTCGTCCACTTCTCTCCAGTGTCCAGACGTTGTAGACATGTCTGCTTGTCCAGTTATTTTATTTGTATATTACACAAGTATTTGACGCATGGAAATATGTCACAAACTCTATTCTGTTAACCAAGTGCTATTTTCAGGTGGATGGTAGGGAAATAGTGATCGAATAAGTATTTTTATCAGTTGAAAAATAGATGACATGACGTAACAATAGAGAAGCAACAATGTAGATTATATATGAGAAAGTCTTCCGTCTAATAAAGGACATGAGTGGATCAGAGTACCTGTTAGGTGCATGCATGCTATTAGCCTGAATGTGTTTAAAAAAAAATGACATGTACCACAGAAGGGGGAAATTTCCTATAGATCTTATAAAATTCTGCATATCTTCAATTCTTTTAAAAGGAGACTTGATTGTAAACAAATATTAATGTTTTATTAATTAATTGATATACTAATGTATGTACTCATAATAGTTTTGTTGTTGTTTCGTATATTGTACTGCATGATATGATCCTATTCAATGTTTACACTACACTTTATAAAAAATGGATTACAAAGATTGCTTTTTTCTTTGATGTGATATAATATTATATGTTACTTTGTGCTATTAACATCACAACAATAAACCAATATTGCCATAAAAAAAACTAATCTCCCATAGGCTTCCTTTTGCACCAGCCAACTGAGGTTTAAGCTGAGGCTGACAACTATGTTTTCCAGAGGGACTTCACTTCCGGTGCGTAGCCCGAGTTTCCCCAGGAAGTGGGGAAGAACCAACAGGCACGGAGGGTGAGAGAGGGGAGGAGATTCTAGCCACCACCAGGGTGTATGACTTCGACAGTTCACAGACAGCTCCAAGGTGGCTGGATGACGAGACGGTTTGTGGCTTTTATCTGTTCTTCACCTCTTGTTGCCTCTGTCGTCAGTGATGAGGTTGCCATGGTTACTGTCATCTTTTCTTTGTCTTTTCTTTCCTCTCCTCACGTTTCTCTCACTGTGTTCTCTTTCAACAATCTCCAACTCCTTCTTTTCCTGTTGTTCTCCATTTTCCTCCCAATCTTTTCAGATCTCTTAACACAATCCTCCCGTTTCATTCTCAGTCTTCCTCGCCTCCTTTTTCCCTCCACTTTCTGGGCACCTGTCCTCTGCCAGTTTTTAATCTCTCATTCTTCCTACATGTCCGACCCATTTCAACCCACTCCTCACCAGTTTCTACCTAAAACTTTCCTCCACTCCAACCTCCACTCTCAATTCGTCCATTCTTCTCTTATCCACTCTCTTCACTCCCACAATTCTTCTTTTCCGGTTTTAACAAACCAGCACCTTCTGTTGTTTCTCTGTTAGGGCCAGCATCTCTAGGCTGTGTATGTATTCTTTTGCATTCTGAGTAGAACATAGGGCTGAAATGGTCTTCTTCAAAGCTCTTTAGTTTTGTCCGTGGTTGGATAGGTTGTCGTTGTGGTTTGTGTAAACATGCGATGGATGGGTGATTGGGCCAGTGAGAGGGGTTTTCAGTTACGGTTGCCCCTCCTTTAAAGGGATACTCCAGTCAGTGAGAGGTTCACAGTATTAACTTACATATGTATACTATATTGGTTGTGCCTAGTAAATGTGCATAAAGATCGTTAATATACAATTAGTTATAGTTTAATGGTATCAAAAACATGCTATTTTAGATTCAGGGCGCTGCCATCTTGAGACTTATGCGCCAGTGACGTAAGCCAAATTGTTTACGTCACTGGCACATTGTTGAAAAAGGCAAGGATTGGCGGAATCTTCGCTAATAATTGTGATAGTGACGTAAGCAATCCGCGACGTACTGGATACATCAAATACCTTTGGACAGACATCACATAGGATGTTCAAATGTGCACGCTAGTGACGTAAGCGGTTTACGTCACTGGCGCATAAGCCTCAAGATGGCAGCGCCCTGAATCCAACATGGATTGTTTCTGGTACAATTATGCCATAATTAATTGTTTGTTAACGATCTTTGTGAACAATTACTATGCACAACCAATATATTATTCAGGTGTAAATAAATAGTGTGAATCTCTCACTGACTGGAGTATCCCATTAAGGGTCTGATGCACTATCAGCAGTGTTGTGCGAAATGCATCATGTCTGATGTTTACCTATGTCAGATGGCACCTGCTGCCACACATCCTGACAGTGTCGCATCGAAGTGCAACTATAGGTGAAGGTCACTCTTTCACTGTTTCACCGAGGATGTGGCGTCAATGCTATACACAGTTTTCATTGGCTGTTGGATCACCCGTGTCTGATAAGAAAGGCACATGTTGGATCGTCACCAGACATCAGGCAGTATCTGATGGTGATGTAAACATGCATATTATCATAGCAACGCACCGTATGATGTATAGTGTATCAGGGTCTTTAGCCCTTACTGTGTCTTTTCATGTGATGACCCTGTTGTACCCACGATTTGTGTAGAACACAGTGACCAAAACCTAGGGACAGTTTCACTAAGAGTTCAGAGAGCTCTTAAGGAACATTCATTGTTAAACAGACAAAAATGTGTTATTAAATTGTTTTTCAAAATACAAATATCCAATGTCATTTTATCAAGGACATTATTCCATGGCACACCAGTGATAATGTCCCAGCGGCACGTCATGACATTGAACATTTCAAGTATTCAAGATCGCTGTCAAGGATCAAAATTGATTTAAAGTACAAAATTGGGTTTAACAGTTCTTAATAATATTAATGAAATGGTCCCCAGGTCAGAAGGATTTACCTGTCACATAAGGACAATTTAAGATAAACTATAAATGTTTCAGAACCACCTTGTTACAGTGTAGAGACAAAGATGGAACCCCCTTAATCTCAAAATGCAGCTGTTATATGACAGTATGAAGTGTAATCTGTAGAATTAACTGTCCTGTTGAATGCTGCAAATGACATGGACTAAAAATACAGTGAAGTAATCCTTGGATCAGCCAAATCAATACAAAATTGTAACACGACAAACCAGATTTATAAGCCATGTAATATAGGAAAGGGAAAGTTGGAACATACCAATTATAGTAGTAATGGTGGATTTACGGAAAACGAGAATTTCTAACATTATAGTAACAACAGAAACGATTGAAAGAAAAAGTAATAGATGTCAACATGGAAGTAGTGCAACTGAGCTGCTAAAAACTGTTAAGGGGTCTATCCTAACCCTCCTCAATGAAACATTCTTTCAGCCCCCAAAACCCAAAATTCATTCACGCATTCCCCAGATCGCATTCCCCATTTCCCGACACATAGTACCTACAGCACACACATAGTACCTACAGCACACACATAGTACCTACAGCACACACGTAGTACCTACAGCACACACGTAGTACCTACAGCACACACGTAGTACCTACAGCACACACAGTACCTTCAGCACACACATAGTACCTACAGCTCACGCGTAGTACCTACAGCACACGCGTAGTACCTACAGCACACGCATGGTACCTACAGCACACGCGTAGTACCTACAGCACACACATAGTATCTACAGCACACACATAGTACCTACAGCACACACATAGTACCTACAGCACACGCGTAGTACCTACAGCACATGCATAGTACCTACAGCACACGCGTAGTTCCTATAGTACCTACAGCACATGCGTAGTATCTACAGCACACACATAGTACCTACAGCACACGCATAGTACCTACAGCACACGCATAGTACCTACAGCACACACACAGTACCTACAGAACACATATAGTACCTACAGCACACACGTAGTACCTACAGCACACACATAGTACCTACAGCACACACATAGTACCTACAGCACACACATAGTACCTACAGCACACACGTAGTACCTACAGCACACACATAGTACCTAAAGCACACACATAGTACCTACAGCACACACGTAGTAACTACAGCACACACTTAGTACCTACAGCACACACTTAGTACCTACAGCACACACATAGTACCTACAGCACACACGTAGTACCTACAGCACACGCATAGTACCTACAGCACACACACATAGTACCTACAGCACACACATAGTACCTACAGCACACACATACTACCTACAGCACAAACGTAGTACCTACAACACACACGTAGTACCTACAGCACACACGTAGTACCTACAGCACATACGTAGTACCTACAGCACACACACACATAGTACCTAAAGGACACCAATTTAAAAAATTGTTTTTTTGTAAAAACATATTTGATTGGAATTAACTTAATGAGTCGCAAGTCCAGCTGAAACCATAGCTGATCTCAACCGCCTGACTTGTGACTCACACACTCAGCTACACGTGCACACTCCCGTCATATGCATTAGCTAATATTGGCTTCTTACGATGTACACTATTCAGATAAATAACCGTCCAATTTGGAGGACCCTGATCAGTGAGACCTGTAGCAGACACAGCACAGAGATGAAGAGTCCAGAAGGCTACTGAGAATGTTTGTCACATTACAGGAGATGCACCCAGAACTAGAAGAACATGCCTGTCTCATCATTCATGTGGCTGGGGTGGCCGCTAAGTATAAACCCCACCCCAGTCACAAGCGTCCAGGCGTGGTGACCAATAAGAAAGGACGTCCACTGACCGCTGCAGATTTCACGGGCTGGGCTGTGTTGCCACTGTTTGTTGGGTAGGTGAATCTTAGTTGTGCTAATATTTATATAAAGTTAGCCCACCACTATCACCCAGAGAATCTTGCCACTAGATAGGTGCTGTCTGTTTATGATTTATTTATTGTGCATCACTTCTGAGCAGGTGAATTAATAAGGATTGTTCACTGGTTAACTGCATTACTACTTATATATATATATATATAATATATATATATATATATATTATATATATATATAATATATATATATATATATAAAAATATATATATATATATATATATATATATATATATATATATATATATATATAAATATACATATAATAATTATATATATATAAACATAATAATAATTTTATATATATATATATATATACTGTATATATGGCCAAATAAATTATGTTTATTTATTATAAAATTGATAAAAGAAAGAAATGTGGGCTCTACACACCAAGGCCAGGCCAGTGTCTGAGCAACAAATGAATCTCCTGTACCTAAGGTTGACAGAGCCCACATTTTGACATACGTAGAACATTAGCAGTACTACTATAAAACCATGTCATTAATACTGTAATAATGAAGTATACCATTATAACCCTTTATTCACATTAATTATAATCCACAGTAACCGAATACTTATTCGACATACAAAGATATAGCCTAAACCTAGAAGTGGGGCCATTAAGCCACCGGTCACTGAAACCACATGTGACCAACCCACCAATGCAACTGTTGTAAAAGATTCACTCATGTCTAGTTGTGTACACAACTACTACACACACAGTGCAAGTGACTGACAATGTGTGGTGTGTTGTGTTCTGCAGTGACTGTGTCTTCTCCGGTGTCCACAAGTTGCCAGTGTACGAGGGGACGCCCACTGACGATGTCCTCCGCCAACTCTCTCAGAGCGCCCCTTACACTGTACTCGAAGAGGCTGTTGTGTTTTCAGATGGACATGTAAGGATTGATGACATCATAACTTAATTTACACAGTTGCATAGGACAGATAAATATATAAAGTGTTAATTTAAACACTTGCATAGGATAGAAATATATAAGGTGTTAATTTACACACTTGCATATGATAGACAAATATATAGCCCTAATTTACACAATTGCATAGGATAGGCAAATATATAAAGACAAGATACTGAAAAATGGGTGACACTTTATTTATTTGGAAACATTTATGAAGCGCCATGTATCTGGGTTGAAAACCTGCTAAAAAGTGCTACCAATATAAAATAAAGTAAATACATATATAGATATAAGCTAAATAATTAGATATGTTAAAATAAATAAAATTTAAATTAATTAATTCAATAAAATAAATAAAGTAAATACAATACTAAATTGACTTTGTAAAATTAGACATACATAAAGATTAAGAAGACAAGCAACTTTTAAACATAATTATTAATGCACCGGGTAGTTAGAAATGTGTAATAGTCAACTTAATTTAAAGGTCACTTCATCTTCAGCCACACTGTGTTATCATGATGTTATGATTATAAGTTTTACCCAGTCAGTCGTCTTTGTGGTTTTTGCCTGAAATGAAATGTTGTCTCCGCCCTTGTTGTAGGGGGACGCTTCGGTTTCTGTCCAGACGTGGGATGCCCACTTTAGGAAGGATGAACAGTTGGTTGAAATGGTAAATGTTCAACTGCAGTTTAAATTGTAGGATTTTAATGTTAGCTTGTTCAACATAATTACATAATTTGTATTTTTTTCATTGTCATCATAGAGATAGCATTGCCACCAACAAGTGCACTTTGAGATGTACACAGACATTTTAAATAATGTTTAAATGCAGATTGTGTGTAGGAATTGTTTCTTTGCTGTGCAAAGCCAAGTCACTCATCACAGGCTGTGGCTAGTTGTGTCATATAATGTCAAACTCCTCTACTGGCTTGGTCAAATATTGAGTGGGGAATGTCAGAGTATCAGTCTGGAAGTCTGTCGTCAGAGTCCCCTACGTCTTCCTATATCCTTACAAATTTGAGGTCGGAGGCATGGCATAGAAAATCTTAGGCATACAGGTAATCATAATTGGGGACAGGAGTTATCACTGGGTATGGGACCACAGACAGTTTAACACACAGAATAAACATGTCACCTATGGTGGATTCACGGAGTGGTGGTATCTATAGTTTGTATTGTCTATTTTGTATTTGATCTTGTGCTCTGTGATCGGAGTTGTTTCTCTGGCATGTGAGTAGGGAGTGTTTACAAGTGAAAATGATACTTGATTCGCAGAAGGGGCCCAGCTGGATGGAGGGACAGTCACATACGTAACGCTTCTTTATTTCCTGACAGGAATATGTTGACGATGATGAAGACGGTGACCAGGGCAGCAGGAAGGTGTCAGCGTTCATTCTTGATGCGCTTCAGAAAGACCACCGGAAACGTGGCACCAGTAGCGACATCTACAAAAGAGAATGCGAGTTTTACACGGAGGTCATGGACAAAGCATTGAAGAAGTGAGTAGGGTCTTTTGAAGTTATGAGAAAGGACACAGAAGTGAGTAGGGTCTTTTGAAGTTATGAGAAAGGACAAAGAAGTGAGTAGGGTCTTTTGAAGTTATGAGAAAGGACACAGAAGTGAGTAGGGTCTTTTGAAGTTATGAGAAAGGACACAGAAGTGTGTAGGGTCTTTTGAAGTTTTGAGAAAGGACACAGAAGTAAGTAGGGTCTTTTGAAGTCATGAGAAAGGACACAGAAGTGAGTAGGGTCTTTTGAAGTCATGAGAAAGGACACACAAGTGAGTAGGGTAGGGTCTTTCAAAGTAATGAGAAAGGACACAGAAGTGAGTAGGGTCTTTTGAAGTTATGAGAAAGGACACAAAAGTGAGTAGGGTCTTTTGAAGTTCATGAGAAAGGACACAGAAGTGAGTAGGGTCTTTCAAAGTAATGAGAAAGGACACAGAAGTGAGTAGGGTCTTTTGAAGTTATGAGAAAGGACACAAGAAGTGAGTAGGGTCTTTTGAAGTCATGAGAAAGGACACAGAAGTGAGTAGGGTCCTTTTGAAGTCATGGGAAAGGACACAGAAGTGAGTAGGGTCCTTTGAAGTTATGAGAATGCATGCAGAAGTGAGTAGGGTCCTTTGAAGTTATGAGAATGCACACAGAAGTGAGTAGGGTCCTTTGAAGTTATGAGAATGCATGCAGAAGTGAGTAGGATCCTTTGAAGTTATGAGAATGCATGCATAAGTGAGTAGGGTCCTTTGAAGTTATGAGAATACACACAGAAGTGAGTAGGATCCTTTGAAGTTATGAGAATACACACAGAAGTGAGTAGAGTCCTTTGAGATGATAAGAATGCATGCATAAATTAATAGGGTCATTTCAAGTAATGAGCATCCATGCAGAAGTGAAAAAGGTCCGTTGAAGTTGTGAGAATGCCTGCAGAAGTGAATAGGGTCCTTTCAAATAATGAGGATGCATGCAGCATCCAGCCATTTTGAAAACAGTGGATCAATGTTTATATGATACCATATCACATCATGACCAGCCTCTAAACAGCATATCCCTGTAGTGGCCATTAGGTTAATCAGACCATTTTGTGGCAATCATATTTTGAGTGACTGCTTTAGAAAGGTTCTATTGTAACTGTTAATCTGACTATTTGCACAGTTCATCTGCCTTCTTTTTTCAGGATTCTGTGATGTCCAAGCCATCGATCACTACAAAAGAACTTGTAGATGTAAGGAAATAATCTATGAAATGCAAGATAACGTGGCAGATTGGAAAACCTACGAAACTAATAGACCAGGAGCCGCCGTTACACAACTCGGCAGTTGGAAGAACTCAAAGATGAACTGAAACAAAATTAACAGTGCGAGTATGTCAAGAACAGTGTGAAGAACATGATTACGTTACCGAACCGATTTTCGTATCAGCACCATCTAGCGATACTGAAGGTTCCCCATTTACTTTGTGATACTACATAACATGCTAAAATAATGATATTTCATAAGTTTATGTCCTATGTGATGCAGGTAAGTCTGCAGATTCAGGTGTAGTTAATGTCTTATTTATTGTAGAAATGTAGAAATTACAATCATGACATGCCAAGGGGAGTAGTGATTCCAAGTCTCAGTATAGTTGTGTTTCTACATCGGATAAAATACATTTGGTTGATGGAGCCACAAATGTAAAACTATGTTGTTAAACCTCATTGAATGAATCTCCTGCCAATCAACCCTTGTGTGGTGATCTCTGTGTGCTTGTGTCAGCTTAGAAGATCTGGTTTGGGCTGAAAATTTATGTCTGTGCCATGTTGAATGTACTACATGTTGTGGTAAGCTATAAATACAGTTGAGTAAGTTAATCATGCAATCATAACGTAATATATTTAACTTTTGAAAGTGCAGTGTTGTTGTTTTCTAATAATAATAATGGAAACTGCTTGCATTTTGTTTACATATAGTATATAATAATGAACTTTATTTTTACACTGGTCTCCAGTATATGTTCAAAAGTGTGTGCACACTACAAAGTTATCTATAAAACAATATAAATTATGTATACACAAATAAAATAAAATTAGTGATATAATTGTGACTGGCTTTTGTAGAAAAAAATATATAATTAAGTGATCGAGACTAAGAGAGCAAAAATTGTAAAGCAAATAACTTAAAATGTAAAATATTGTTTTGGTCAACAATTACGGTGTGTGTTAATGAATAAAATGTGGATATTCATTTAGAAATTAAAATATTTTGTATTAGAACTGTTCATGCTTTAGCAAAACATTAAATAGATTTTCCTATAGGACTTTTGTAGACTGTTTTCCATAGACTATTTTGTAGTTAAAAAGTTATATAAAATGGATAATATTGTTTTTTTCATAATAACCTTGACAGATGATGTACATGTTATATTATGCACATTTATTTATATAACAGTAACTGTTTATCATTTAGAATTCCACTTAAGTGTTCTACATCATTTTACAATGATATTAAAAAAATATTTCTAGAAATATGTAAGTTATTGTAACAGATTTTTCAACAAACAACTTCTTAGAACTTAATATAATCTACAAATTTTTGCAACAAAAATTTAAGATTAAACAAGATTTAACAAAAGAAATAACTCTAAATGTCAGGTGGACAAGGAAGCCCTTTTGCTTATCGAGAGTCCAAGCTATCTATTTACGTGTATGCCACCCTTCTGAGGTATATGTACTCGCCTAGGTATTGATGCCTATCCATGAATATTGTTTAAATAAAGGATATGATTCTGCTTGATTAAATGCAGCATTCCTTCAGATCTCTGTTGAGAAAGAATTAATGCAAAGCAGCTTAACAAGAATTTCTGTGAGAAGTCGGATGAGATAGGCAGGTATTGAGCAAAAGATGGAACCAGGACAATTTGGCAAAGATACCAGAAACACAAAAACACCATGGACATAGTTCTAAAGGGAATGACGCTGTGAGGGGGAAGGACTGCATGAGGAGAGATATGAAAAGATCGGAACATGAGATGGAGAGAGGCGGCTATGAACAAGTACTATGGACAGAAAGAACGAACAACAATTGAGCTGTATTTCAATTGACCCTCATACCCCCGTTCAACAGGAAACAAAGAGGAATTAATTTAGCCAAACACTGATATTTTTGTATTAGTCATCTAGATAGTCTAACATTCAGTTCTCTCAGGAGTTAAGTCTAGAATAGTGTTGCATATCACAAAATAAAAAACTCGTGAGTTTTCAACATGTCGTTAGTTGGTAGATATCAGAAGACAATGGTCCAACTCCAATGTCAAAGTTACGAATGAAGGTAAGATCTCGAGTTGAGTTCAACATTTCATGTTCCGAAATTATCCTGGAATATTTGTGAAAACTGGCAGTGCATGTTTCAGATTTAAATTATTACTTTGACAGGACAATAGTTGTTGGATGTATCCCATCGAATTAATGCTTTTGGTGAGTTTTGGATCAGGGAAATAGTGATCTCTTGTCTAAAGAGATCAGATGCCCAGAAATTAAATATGAGAAAACGAAGTGAGGAAGACTAAGAATGTGATGGGTTGACTGCGTTAAGTTACATGGAGACAGTGGGTGGAGATTGGAGAACAACAGCAAAAGATAGAAGTTGGAGACCGTTGATAAAGAGCGTAGTGAGAGAAAGTGGGGAAGGAAAAGACGACGGTAACCATGGCCAATCTCACCCCTGACAACAGCTGGGGGCTAGGCTGTTGGAATAGTACACACTATATCATAGTGTGTATTAGTCCAACAGATGGCGACACCGAATTGTTGATTATTTGCAAAATATATTCGGTAGGTGGCACCATCGCTCGTCCCGCTTTAAGGTCGCAAGTTTATATCCGGTCTAACTGAGTTCTCGAATCGTTATGATGATGCGGCGTGAAGTTGAACCTTTGACAAGCAATGCCATTTTAGACCCGTAACGAAATCAGATTGTTTTAACACGATGACGTGCAGTGTGTCTAGTTGCTTGGAAGATTGGGCCGACCTCGAAAAAGAATTTGGTCAGCTGGAAGTAAGTAAATCGTGTGTGTTGCAACGTGCCGTCCTCCAAAACTTGGTCGGGGGAGTCGGCGTGTATTGGGGAACAGATCAAAAGCTAGACCGATAACAGTTAAATAGAAAATATAATTTATTGTTCAGACTCGATATAGGGAGCAACATATATAATTTTATCAGATAGATCAAAGCTTTTCCAGTAATTGATTTTAAGTGCTTGACATCGTGACGTAATAAATGCCACTGTGACATCGCCATCGGTGATTGCGGGTCGCCGTTTGTGACTGATGATGCGGATTCAGAAACGGGAAAGTGCTACTGCACTGTGGCTCTGCATCACAGATATAACTCTGATGCTATGCACTGACAGCATTCATTGCACACTGCAGTACCGCTGGTATGTAGATATGTATAGTAGACCCAGCCTGGACTGGCCCATTTTATGGATCAATGCAGTTAATCACAGTTATTGATCACTGCAATTTATCAATACACAATGCAGAGGTCAGCAGTAATGTTGGACAGTTGATCATTTCTAGTTTGTAAGAAGCTGTCACAATCTAGTATTGCTGACATTGGGCCTGGGGTCATTCTATTCTACTGTACATAGACTGTAGTATTTGTTGTATCTGTCTTCCAATTATACATATTCTAGATCACCACGTATATGGCCCTGGCAGACTCCATTAATAATTAATGTAAGTTAAGGAATGCTAACATTGTGTTATTTGTGTAGCCTTGAGGCCTACAAGTAAAGTGCAGAACCCATGTAATCATGCAGATCTGTTTAGACTTACAAGTATGAAATAAATGGTCTTTAATTATGGTAAATCTAGCACATTTTATACAGCAGACAACACAAATGCTCATAATATTTTCATCTAAGTATGATTATTATCTTCTTAGTGTTTTCATCCCAGTCTGATTCATGTATATCTCTTACATATGCTCTTTCATCTTCAGGTATGATTGTCTAAGGGGCTAAGGGCCACACTTTGATTTGCATATACTAAAGTTTTATAGTCAAATCTGACTTCCTCTTTTTTTCTAGTGCTTGTCTAGTTGGTTTTTGAGCAAATTCGCAGACGATGCTGAGACTACTGTTTCTGACAGGGAATTCCAAATGTCCTCAACTCTGAGACTAAAACAGTGTCTCCTTATTTCCCGATTACTTTGGCATGTAAAGAGTTTCTTCAGAGTACAGTTTTTCCCCTGTTATAAGACAAGTGAGGTGGACAACCTCGTCCAAAATATGCTAAAATTGTCACCTCATAGCTATTTCCTGAGTTCCTATTGACTATTTGCCCCCAGACCCCCACATCGTACCTTCAGTGCTTGCTCAACTCACCCTACCGTCATTAGCCCCATCATTTTACATAGGGGAAGAAACGCTGGAGTAAACTGTCTCTAATTAGTATCTTGCATTCTGACAATTAGGATATTTTAGACGTTCTAGAGAATGCATTGTTAGGTACAAGTGTCTTTTATTACCAGGAGCAGCACCGTGTCTACTGTCGGAAGGTGGATGAGGTGAAGGAGATTCAGAAGAAATGTACGTCAAACATCGCCCATCAGCGCTACTGCATGCGGCAAGTGGCCGCTGATATCAAAATGTGAGCACTGTTTTAAGTTAGTTTTAACGTATAATTTACAGACATGTGATGAACACTAGCATCTGACTGAGTGCCCGAGCATGTTTAAATCGTGCCCTAACATTGACCATATCAAATCTGCTTTTAATGTCTATTTATTTATTTATTATACTATTATGTGATTTTAGTAATTATTTATTTAATAACATGTTATTATGGGTATTAATTTATTTAACTTTTACATCTTACTTGGTTTAAAATTTTTGCTCTCTAAGTCTCATTTCATTTATTTATTTGTTTATAAAAAATGTCATAGTCACAATTATATTCCTAATTTTAGTGTATTTGTGTATACGTAACTTACATTGTTTTATAGATGAATCTGTAGTATGTACACACGATTGAACAGAGGCATGCTCTGGAGACCATTGTATAACTAAAGTTTATTAGTAGTATTTGGAAGTTACATGGGTGAAGGATGACATAGGACCCTGTTGAAAGTTATTTATGTACATAGTAATTGGAACCCATTGATCAATATTGCTGGTTAACGTTGTTGTCATGATTTCATGCAGTATTTTGGAACCATCCACGATTCCACATTATGCTTCACACATGTTTGAATGATGTAGCCAACTATAATAAAAGTTATTAAAATTGTTAAAATGTTTTACTTTCAGTTTATGTGGTTTGTACTTCTGTAACTCTCAAATTGGTTAGCTTTATCCTTACACAGCTGGTTACAGTGATCGATCAGTCAATTGATAATTAGATTTTCACTCTGACATACAGTACTTAGCTTTCACTATTTTCAATATCTGAACCATTCACATATCATTTACAACCATAGCTTTATGGAGAGTCCCGCCCACCCGTCATTTGGACGGGTCACAGGTAAAAACGAATATGGACGGGTAAAAAATGAAGGAGCAAAAAAGGTCTCCCAAAACCATAGATATTGTTAATTATGCCTTGAAAGTGAGTGAAAATGGTGTCACATGTGTGTTTGTAGTCCATTTCAGGTCACCAGACACATTTACAATTTGTAAACTGGCATAACAGTTAACATCCATGTGTCCACCAAAACATGTGTGACTGGCAATAATTGTATCCTGCATAAAGCCCTGTTTACAACAATCGTACAACATGTGATGATATTTTTACTAAACATACAAGTTAAATATCAATCTCAGTGCCATATAGCAGATCGTCTTGTGAATCGTAAACATTAAATTTATCCAATAATATTGTTTCCGCCCCATTCACGAATTAGGAGTAATTATTTGAAAAATAACATTGCCAGTCTTGAAAATGTTACAACTGGCCTGGTCTTTCATGTCACTGAACTTCTCCTAGTCGTACATGGACATGACTGGTGGAGTATTAAATGGATTTTGGATTTCTTACAGTCAAAACATAATCTTTCCATAAACTAATTACTTTTAATGCTTACTTTTTATTTTAAAAAACTTTGATGTGTAACTGACATGGAATGGTTGAGATAGATTGCTTATGAATGCAAATCACAATAGACTGGTGGACAGCAGACATACATTTAAATATATTTGACCCCATGTCAGGTGGACAGTGGTGGCAGATGTTGTGAGATGATCCCTTATTTGCTGCTTTGTGAGTTGTGACCTGTTAATGTGCCTCCCTTGTGCTTTATGTGATCTATTGCTATGCCACCCTGCTGCTTTGCAGCCCATTGATAAGCCTGCTGTTGCGTTTTAACCCATTGGTATGCCCCGTTGCTGTTTTCTGACTGATATGAACATTTGTTGCTTTATATCCCTTTCAAATATCATCGAAAGTGTTGCTTGTAAACCGCAAAGGTTACTAATTCATCTTTTACCCGCTGACGTGCCCCCTCACATGCTAATTGCGTTGTTTGCAGACTTCGGCGACGCAAAGATCTGAACAGTGAAGAACTGAATGAACTCAACCAGCTGGAACAAAATATCCGAGACAAGAAGAAACAGTATCATGAACTTGAAGACGTACTGCCACACGAGAATGGGTGAGTTGGTCCAGGGGGCGCCACCAAGCACATCGTCTCAGTCATAGGGCATTTTTTCCTCCGGTGAATTTTTTTTCTCAGGTGAAACCTTACTATTAAGGTCACCCTTCGGAGTTGGCAAAGGTGACCTGATTAGCCAGGTGACCTTATTGGGTGACTGGTTTCCTGTACTTTATTTTTACAATGTTGGACTCTCCACGGTAAAGTGAAAAGCTATGGAAAAACATTGGTCTGTCCCCATCACGTTGCTACGCATCCTGACTAATGGTAAAATCCCACTTTATATAAAACAATTTTATATTTATTTGTTCTATTTATTTCTCACTATGTGTACATAGTTTCTGTGAATGTAACAACTTGCGTGTGATCTTGCAGGTATTACTTGAAGGTGATTCTCGGGTCAGTCAACGTCTCTCTGCTGAGCAAAGTCGACAAGTGAGTGGTGCACCAGGGGTCATCTCAAATAGCATGACGGTCTGACACTTATGTTGTTGATTCTCAAACCATCACACTTTCTCTACACGAAACTTTAAATTGTGAATGTTTCAATGAAACTAATATATTAAAAATTGTGTAGCTATGTACACACACAGGCAGAAGATGATTTCTTGATGTATTAATAAATAACAGAAAATATTTTCAGAATTTCAGATTGACCCTGTAGCAAGTTTGAGTAGTTTTTTCATTACATCATGTTATGTAAAACATCGTCAGTTGGTTGATTCCCCTCAGAACAAACGCACATCCTATATGTGTAAAATCAGGAATATTACACATAGTGGTAAGTTATTATGTAGCACAGTGTCATATCCAGTCTTCAGGATTGCTCAAAGCGCTTTACTCCCTGGCTGTCCTGTTTGATTAAACACCATCTCGGCCTCTCTGGGAAGCGTATACTCATTCCTTGGCCAGCCCAGACCCAGAACCAATAAAAACCTGTAACCAAATGGTAATGAATGACTACATAAATAAATAAAGCAGGGAGTCTTACTTGACAGGCAGTCAGATTGTTTTGAAAGCAGACTCAACCATATTTCCAAGTTTCAAAAAGGTGTTATTACAGCCAGATACTGAGACTTATGCCATCAGCATCCCCTCATAAGGATGAGATGACCAGTGTTCTGACCGGTGTCCACCGTTTGCAGGTTCAAGTACAAGGAGGATTACGAGATGTTCAAACTCTACATTACTCTCATCACAATTGTCCTTGGCTGCCTCCTCTGGCTCTTCCCGTACCGAGTCACTGACGCCTTCTTCCAGTTCCTCCTCGTCTGGTACTACTGCACACTCACCATCCGCGAACACATCCTCAAGGTCAACGGGTCAAGGTCGGTACTAACCACATCGTCCAGACTTTTTCCCCATGACATGTTTTAATTCTGTGACATTGCATTTTTAATTATACTTCTTTTTATTATGTGTTATAAGACACATTTATTCACTGTGGTATTTATGGTATTGGTATTTTATTTCTTGGTTATTCTTTACAATTGTTTTATTTTGTGATTATTTGCCTAATATTTTGTGAAGATTTTTGCAGTTTTTAACATCTTATACAGTGCAAGGATTATGATTATTATAACAATTCCCGTATTTTTCTTTTTACCTGCAATATTTTCATCACGTCTTGAAAGTAAACACACCTGTTGTAGTGACATAATATTTACTGCCGGGTGGTTGAAAAATTTGCTAAACATTTCTTGATTTTATGGTAATTAATTTCCAGTTACTCAGAATGTCTGTTAATGTATAACAATTTTGCATAGCATAACTTTATGCAGAGACCCGTCCACCCATCATTTGGACATGTAAAATCTGTAGTGGACAGGTAGAAGTATTACTGGACAGGTGGTGGACGGTAAAGAAGCAAAAACAGGTGTTCAAAGATCATACATATTGTCAGTTGACATATCGTCAGTTATACCTTACGAATGGGTGCATTTGTAGTTTATTTCATGTCATAACACATCTCAACTGGTTTGTGTATGTGAGTTAACATGCATGTGTCCACCAAAAAATGTGTGACTGGCAAAAAATTATCCTGCATAAGGCCATATTATATAACAGTTACCACATGAGTGCTAATGTGATTTATGTTTGTTATATTTAGGATCAAAGGGTGGTGGATACTGCACCATTTCATATCTACAGCGTGTGCAGGGATTCTCCTCATATGGTGAGCCGTCTGTCAGCTTGTCCCACAGTGTCATTCTGTCCCATACAGTGTCATTCTGTCCCATACAGTGTCATTCTGTCCCATACAGTGTTATTCTGTCCCACAGTGTCATTCTGTCCCACAGTGTCATTCTGTCCCATACAGTGTCATTCTGTCCCATTCAGTGTCATTCTGTCCCATTCAGTGTCATTCTGTCCCATTCAGTGTCATTCTGTCCCATTCAGTGTCATTCTGTCCCATTCAGTGTCATTCTGTCCCATTCAGTGTCATTCTGACCCACAGTGTCATTCTGACCCACAGTGTCATTCTGTCCCACAGTCACCCTGAAATAGTACTTTAAAATGTCACATTTGACTAATGTGTTTATAATTACAATGCAGGCCCTGACCTGGCCACACCTTTTCATGCACAATGAACAAATACCTGGGGGAGATAATTGGAGATATTTGTGAAGTAAATGAAGACTTCACTGAAGGGACCTGATCCCTGAGTTTGATCAGACTCAGTGCCCATCTATTGCACCTACTAGTTCAAGTGTACATCTTATATCTATCAGTCATCAATGTGTACTTCACACGTTTAATAATTTCACATGCCAGATGTTTCCATCGAAATTAGTGGTTATATTTGTGTATTAAATTATCATGTTTCATCCAAGACAAAAGTCCACCTGCTGCTATGTAGTTGTTGTGCCTCAACTTTGATTGCTCAATTTGTGAATTATATATATATATATATTTATATATATTTATATAAATTATATATATATTTATATATATATATATATATATATATATATATATATATATATATATATATATATATATATATATATATATATATATATATATATATATATATATATATATATATATATATTATATTTATGGTGATTACACAAACTGTTTGTTTGTTTGTTTCAGGCCAGATGGATACACATACGACCAATTCCGGGACCAATTCTTTCTCTTTTGTATTTACATGAGTAAGTGTTAGTTATGACTGTAATATATACTACACAAATAATATATAAACTGCCCTTGTTTGCTACCTGCAATAATTGTATAATACATGTTATAGTTAACAGGTTGTGCTTTTAAATGCCATGGTTGTTTTAATGAAATATATGTTTTGTGTAAGGATGTTATTAGATGCACCATATGCAAGATGTCATTTCTATCTCTGTAGGTGTAGTAACTCGTGAAATCGAGGGATAATTTTAATCCGTTTGAAGGAAGAAATCATCAGAGACAGAGTCTGCCTGCCTCTGTGTAGTTACTGGGCCCCATTAAGTACTGCCCATATGGAAATGGGATGGGTAGATTAGCTGACTCATGAGTTGCTTTTTTTTCAATGTAAAGGCATGCCTCAGTAGGCCCTGGAAAAACAAACTGCATCATATTTCACCAGTCTAATTATCATAACAAACAGGCTACAGCTCGGGTTTTAAATAAAGTATTTTTTACATATAGTTCAATCGACTGTAAACAAACTTGGTTGGGCAGTTACTGCAAGTTGGCAGCAGTGTGATCCTATTCAATGAAGGCACTAATGTGCCCCCCAGACTGTGGTGTGCCCCCCAGACTGGTGTGCCCCCCAGACTGGTGTGCCCCCCAGACTGGTGTGACCGTGACCTCCAGACTGGTGTGATCCCCCAGACTCACCCCCCCAGACTGTAGTGTCACCCCCAGACTGTAGTGTCACCCCCAGACTGTGGGGTGACCCCCCAGACTGTAGTGTCACCCCCAGACTGTATTGTGACTCCCCAGACTGTGGTGTGACCCCCAGACTATGGTGTGACCCCCCTGAATATGGCCTCAGTTTGGGGGAGGGGGACACAACCCTACTAGACTACTGATAGCAAACGAAACGTGAAACAAAAATTGTCTAAATGAAATGATTTGACACATCTAACGAATGTATTTACATATCAGATATAATGATGGGTTTAAATAAAATACGAAGGTTGTGATGTTGGGCGTCTGACCCACCGTGTGTGTGTGTGTGTTGGTTGCAGGTGTGGTTCAGCTGGTGAAGTACTACTACCAGCGAGGGATGTTGTATCGCCTGCGCTCACTCGGAGAGAGGCGAAACATGGACATCACCGTTGGTACGTTCCACTCACAATCCCGTCTAGCGTTGTTTAAATTAATGTCATTGATTGCTAGCTTTATACTTGCAGTCGCATCGTTATTTCGATTATGTAAGATAATTTGCAGTGAAATATTGCTGAATGACTAGGTCATTCCAGTCTTCTGGAAAAACACCACACTGTGACCACAGATATCTTTGAAAATGACCAAAGACCATTCTGGTTTCATGATGAAAGAACACTGTAGCAGGAGTAGAACTACCCGCTAGTCCGTACACTAGTAAAGATAAGGGCGGACTAGTAAACCTGCCTAATAACTAGTCCAGTTGTCTAGTAAAGGTCAATGTGTCATCCACCCCACCCTATATCAACCAATCAAGTCTGTGTAGTCACAGCATAGATATAAATAGAACACACCAGTAGAACTATATATACTCTATAGGGGAAAGATTGATGATCTAACTCTGAGTCTCAGTGACCCTAACCTATCCACAACGTAACTAAATCCCAAGTCATTAAACCATGGACCATGATTAAACCGGTGATAACTTGTTGCCAGTGAGCAACTGGCTACAGCAGCTTCATTTACTGCTAAATGATGACATAGCCACCAGCTATGAACTTGTCTGGGCACTATTTGTAAGACTAACTCTTCTTTGATGTCTATAATTTTCTAGTGTGATATATATTTTTTTCCATTAATACAGCCCAGTAGAGCATTGCTATGTGAGATAAATTTCCTGAATTATTATAGAACTATATATACTCTATAGGGGAAAGATTGATGATCTCACTCTGCGAGTCTCAGTGACCGTAACCCATCCACAGGCCATGGACTTTTATGCACATGTGCATATAAGTCTGATTAAACCGGTGATAATTTGTTGCCAGTGAGCAAATGGCTACAGCAGCTTCATTTACTGCTAAATGATGACATAGCCAACAGCTATGAACTTGTCTGGGCACTATTTGTAAGATTAACTCTTCTTTGATGTCTATAATTTTCTAGTGTGATATATTTTTAATGACATGAAAACAGCAAAAGTTATTCCTGTTTTTAAATCAGGAGATCGTCTCCAATTTTCTAACTATAGATCTATATCACTGTTACCCCAATTCTCCAATATATTTAACAAAATGTTAATGTCATTCATTGAAAATCATCACAAATTGACTGATGGGCAATATGTCTTCAGAAGTAATCACTCAGTTTCACTAGCGTTAAATTAATTTGTCGAAATGGTTCAGCAGTAGACAAACAAGAAAGCAGTATTGGGGTCTTTATTGATCTGAAGAAAGCATTTGACCATTTTATCATAAAATACTGCTAAGTAAGTTACAATGTTATGGAATTAATGGGTTTGGCACTGGATTGGATTAAAAGTTATTTAGCCAATCATAGTCAGTATGTGTGATATAACAACATTAATTCAGAGCTAAAGAATATCAAGTGTGGGGTCCCACAAGGATCAATCCTGGGCCCAGTATATTTATTTTATACATAAATGACATGTGTGAAGTGTCAAATTTGCTTAATATTATTTGTTTGCAGATGTCACTAGCATTTTTTACTCAACTAGGAATATTGTGGATATAACATGTATAGTTAATAACGAACTAGAAAAACTAGATATATGGTTCAGAGTTAATAAATTATCGCTTAATGTGAACAAAACCAATTTTATCATGTTTGCAAATAAAAACAACATAGACCAACAGTAAACATCACTTTGAATGGAACGAACATTGAGCAGGTGTCACATAAAAATTCCTTGGTGTAATCATTAATGAAAACTTAACAAGGACAGAGCAGATAAAAACGGTTGAAACGGTATAAAAAAGTATAGCCGTTTTATACAAAACAGGATGTTCTTGACATTCAAGCATTACGCACGTTATACCAATCACTTGTTGAACCACATATGTCTTATTGCTGTGAAATATGGGGAAATACGTCTAGACTCAGAAAACTCTCTCTGTTATAGAAAAAAGCTATACAAATAATTTATAGCCTTGATTACCATGGTCATACATCTGTATTTTTTCACTGCTCAAAAATTCTTAAACTTCAAGATTTAATTACACACATGGTTATGCTTTATAAAGCAAACAACCACTGTTTACAAGCGGTTTTTTTCTTCTAACCAACTGTAGCCACCACACGTACTGACTCCCAGTGTTTTTTTGTCGGAAAAATGAAACATGGGGATTAGTGAGTCTCTTTATTGTACATGCATCAAGGTGGTTCCATTATAAAATGTGTGGATTGCAAAATGACCGGATTATTGAAGATTGTATAAATGAGGCATGTATGTGAAATGGTTGATGATGCTGACTTCTGTTGTGCTTTCAGAGGGCTTCCAGTCGTTTATGTGGAAAGGTCTGACGTTTGTTCTGCCGTTCCTCGTTGGTGGATATGTGAGTGTAATATTAGATAGTATAAAATATGTCTTGCCTTAAGAACAGACCTGTTTCAGTTGTAGCACAAATATCAGTTGTAATTGTGATTTCCTTAAAAAGGAGACGCAAACATGTCCTACCACTGAAGATGCTTTTTTACTGGTCCATATTTGTAGGTGTTTGCTCCAGTTGTCATCCTCTGTACACCTGTGTGTGCAGTGTTCTTATCTGTTATGTGCTTTTTCCTGTGGCCTGTCAATTTTTAATGTCACCCAATGAAATTTCCCTCGAGGAGTGTGATTGGCCTCCGGTATTTTGAGTGATTTCAGCCACATGGTGCTCATGTTACATACAATGTTTAGGAAGTTAATGGGTCGTTATATTGGGATTCCCACCAGTCGTGTATCTGTCCTCAAATTGGGGCAGGTATTTGCACTGTTCCCACGGTTGACACAGTAGCGACTGGCGAAGTCAATTGCTATATTTGTATAATTCGACTCTGCTCACTCCCCAACTTTACAGAGATGATCAGCCAGGGGTAATGCTACAACTCTTGGTTTGTGAGGATGAGCGCAGTGGTCAGGCAGTAGATGGTTGAGTCTTAGATCAAGATGACCAGTTAGATCCATCTACTGACCACCAGATCACCATTTGTGTACATGTGTCCACCCCAGATACCCGAAGAAAACACAACTGAAATAACTCTACTGATGCTGTCCTACTTCTTCATCAGTGTCACACGTGTTGTATTTCCTGTGACACTAATACACGGTCGCATTTTTGGTTTTTCAGGTTTTTCAACTCTACAGTGCTTATATATTGTACAAACTCTCGATGCACGAACGTTGCAAAGAGTGGCAGGTAGGTGGCACTGTCTGTTCGTTATTCAGATTTTTCGCATCTTTGCCCTCCTTGTTGTCGTGTAAGATGTTAATGAACAGGTTTTAGACAAAGTAGCATTTTTATGTGCCCTACAATTGGCTACAAATGCACTGATTATTGGTGATGTCATTTTGCAAAATTAATTGTGTAGCCCTTTATTGAAACAGGAACGTACAGTCTTGTGTAAACTGTCCTAGTTCTTAACACTCAGATGTTGTGTGCAGGTGTACGTGCTGAGCTAGTGTCATGTTGTGTGCAGGTGTACGTGCTGAGCTGTGCAGTTTGTGTAACGTTAGTCTGAGCTAGTGTCATGTTGTGTGCAGGTGTACGAACTGTCAGCTAGTCTACTAGATGTTTTGTGAGGTACGTGCTGAGCTAGTGTCATGTTGTGTGCAGGTGCATGTGCTGAGCTAGTGTCGTGTTATGTGCAGGTGTACGTGCTGAGCTAGTGTCATGTTTTGTGCAGGTGTACATGCTGAGCTAGTGTCATGTTGTGTGCAGGTGTACATGCTGAGCTAGTGTCATGTTGTGTGCAGGTGTACATGCTGAGTTAGTGTCGTGTTGTGTGCAGGTGTACGTGCTGAGCTAGTGTCATGTTGTGTGCAGGTGTACGTGCTGAGCTAGTGTCATGTTTTGTGCAGGTGTACATGCTGAGTTAGTGTCGTGTTGTGTGCAGGTGTACGTGCTGAGCTAGTGTCATGTTGTGTGCAGGTGTACGTGCTGAGCTAGTGTCATGTTAGTCGTTACAGCTAGATGTATTTGGACGGGTACGTCTGAGCTAGTGTCATGTTGTGTGCAGGTGTATGACTGAGCTAGTGTCGTGTTGTGTGCAGGTGTACGTGCTGAGCTAGTGTCTGTTGTGTGCAGGTGTACGTGCTTGAGCTAGTGTCATGTTGTGTGCAGGTGTACGTGCTGAGCTAGTGTACAGTTTGTGTGCAGGTCTAGTGCTAGCAGGTCGTGTTATGTGCAGGTGTACGTGCTGAGCTAGTGTCTGTTTGTGCAGGTGTACGTGCTGAGCTAGTGTCATTGTGTGCAGGTGTACGTGCTGAGCTAGTGTCATGTTGTGGCAGGTGCAGTGCTGAGTAGTGTCCTGTTTGTGCAGGTGTATGTGCTGAGCTAGTGTCATGTTTGTGCAGGTGTACAGTGCTGAGCTAGTGTCATGTTGTGTGCAGGTGTACATGCTGAGCTAGTGTCATGTTGTGTGCAGGTGTACATGCTGAGCTAGTGTCGTGTTGTGTGCAGGTGTACGTGCTGAGCTAGTGTCGTGTTGTGTGCAGGTGTACGTGCTGAGCTAGTGTCATGTTGTGTGCAGGTGTACGTGCTGAGCTAGTGTCATGTTGTGTGCAGGTGTACGTGCTGAGCTAGTGTCATGTTGTGTGCAGGTGTACGTGCTGAGCTAGTGTCATGTTGTGTGCAGGTGTACGTGCTGAGCTAGTGTCGTGTTGTGTGCAGGTGTACGTGCTGAGCTAGTGTCTGTTGTGTGCAGGTGTACGTGCTGAGCTAGTGTCGTGTTGTGTGCAGGTGTACGTGCTGAGCTAGTGTCGTGTTGTGTGCAGGTGTACGTGCTGAGCTAGTGTCGTGTTGTGTGCAGGTGTACGTGCTGAGCTAGTGTCTGTTGTGTGCAGGTGTACGTGCTGAGCTAGTGTCGTGTTGTGTGCAGGTGTACGTGCTGAGCTAGTGTCGTGTTGTGTGCAGGTGTACGTGCTGAGCTAGTGTCGTGTTGTGTGCAGGTGTACGTGCTGAGCTAGTGTCATGTTATGTGCAGGTGTACGTGTGAGCTAGTGTCATGTTATGTGCAGGTGTACGTGTTGAGCTAGTGTCATGTTATGTGCAGGTGTACGTGTGAGCTAGTGTCATGTTATGTGCAGGTGTACGTGTTGAGCTAGTGTCATGTTATGTGCAGGTGTACGTGTTGAGCTAGTGTCATGTTATGTGCAGGTGTACGTGTTGAGCTAGTGTCATGTTATGTGCAGGTGTACGTGTGAGCTAGTGTCATGTTATGTGCAGGTGTACGTGCTGAGCTACGTCTTCTTCGTGCTGTTCCTGGGAAACTCCCTCACTCTCGTGGCTGTGCTCAGACAGAAGATCAAGGAGCATGCGTCGAGGTTTATGCTCGAGAACAAATACCGCTTCAACTACAAGACCGAGTGAATGTGACTCGCCGTGGCGCACGATCTACACAGCACGACTGTCTACATTTTGAGAATAAACAACGCTTGCATGGACTGGTCCATCAGTGTACTCCTCACATCATCAACGCAATGTTTCTCTTCAAAATCGATTTCGTTTGTTATGGTGATTTTGTGTGCTGAAAATTATCGACACCAGGATGCGCCACTGGGGTACTTTCGGAGATGTGTTGGAGAAATAGTGCTTTCTATGATACTTATGACATTTACAAAGAAATCAATAAATTTAACTATGGGTTCTCTTTAATGGTGGATTTTCCTTAAGAGTTCATGATTTTATTGGAATGGTCCCCGGAAACTAGAATCGGGTACATCAGATGCAATACATTTTTATTTGCAGTAGCCATATTTTGTGCATTTATATCGTTTTGAATCTGTGGTACGTTTTCTAGTTCAATTTCAATTGCCAACACGATTTTTGTGTTTTTTAAACTAATCTGAAATTAATGTTGTCTCTGCAGATAGAACCAGTAATCTATCTACTGTTATTTGTGTTGATTCCAATAACTCACGGTGCCAAAACATATGTTTAAAAAAATAATTATTGCCTCACCGAAGACCAGAATTCCATCGATTTCTTCTCGACTGAATAATTTTTACACGTAATTTTGAATATACTGCACAGTTGAACTGCACATGATTATATTTGATTCTTATTACTTATTACATAGTGTACTGGTAACATTAACTGATTTTACATATACCATCTTTTTTTGGTATTTGATGATAGCTTCTCTCAGTCGTGTATTGATCAGTGAACACAAGACAGAACTGTGACATCGGTGGGATGTTCTAATAGTGCACTTGTTTGACCTTTTGTGGCGGTATGAATATTGACCAAAATAATATATTATGCTGTTATGAGTAATGATTCTGACAGTTGTGTAACATAACTAACAAATATGTTAACTAACTAGAAAAGTTGCAATAATTTCTATAAATGGGAGTATCATGTAGTCTTTGTTTTTCTGTTGTCTGTGGTGTAGATAACTCTCGTACTCTTCATACATTAGTTCCCAAATGTGGTCGGGTGTTTCAAGAAATGATCACAGTGCATGCTACAGCAATAGTTTACAAGGCAGATATGAAATAATATCATATTTCGCACAAAAAAGATGTCAGATATTTTCAAACGAATGCTACAGTTATTTACAAGTCGGTGTCGATGAATGCAAATAAATAACGAGCATGTAGTAATTTACGTGGGAAATGAGAATTGAAGATATGTGTTTTTAGCGATTTAAATGTTAGACATGTTTGAGTGTCAGTTGGGAATTTATCGGTTGTGGTAGAAGCCATTGTTGAGGCAAGTGTTATTTGTAGCGATGCAAGCATGTGCGTGAATGCATGTTTCACGCATATGCATGTCTGATCAGTTCTATATTTTGAATGATTTTAGGGGTCGTCCCAAAAGTTGGTGTTACACAACGCAATAAATAATATCGTGCCATTTCTTCTCCTGTCCTACATATAAAGAAATATTGGATTATAATATAAAATTCAAATATCTTCATCTTTTGCCTGTTAGCTATCAGCACAGACATAAATAGACTATCACAACTTTGTCAGCTTCAGTCTGGCCAACATTCCTGTTATAAGGAATAAAGAAATCACACACAAAAACTAAAAGAAACAAAACAACATATTGATTTTATAGGGTTTGTGAAATATTTAATGCAAAGGCAACATATTGATATTACGGTGTTTTTTAATATTTAATAAAAATGACAACTACAGTCGACATTGCTACACCAGAATGCTCACTAAAAAAATTAGCTCCTAATAAAATGTTCAGGGTTAAGGAAGTTGATGTCACACTCGTAACACTTCACCAAGAAGCATCAAACTTTCCTGTCAGTTACAATGCACAAGGTTCCTACATTTGCTCGACACATGTAAATACCCATTTAGTTTCTCATATTTCCTTTGACTGACAACCATTGTTACACTTATAAGTATAAATAATTATTCAAAAATATAATTGCAACACATTTATAGTGCCTGTATATTGACAGTTCAAGTTCAGAGACGCAACAAACAAATAGTGGTGTACCGGGCATATTGTGATATTTTTGCGAGTTGCTGTGACAAAGCAAATTCGGCCAATGTTAAATTGTAATTAAAGTGCTGTACTGGCTTTCTGAATATGGCAATAAACATGCCACTATGTACATGAAACAGAAAAAATGCATAATCAGCTGAGATGTTACAAATGCTAACAAACAAATGGCCAACATATATCAAGTAGACTAATATTTGAAATTCATAATGTCAGCCTACCTATTAAAATGGCATCCATACAACACAATAAAACTTACCCCATGAAGAGAAATGTGTGTGCAACGTTACAAAAACGAATAAAACAGTTAAAATACATAACTAAAGTAGTTTCAAGTTATACAACAAACATGTTGTGTCTTCAACACGGTTATTCTAGTAAATTACAGGCATGATATTTGTAGTATTACCAGGTAATTGCAAACCGGTTTATTAACATATAGGTACATAGATAAAAATAATTGTTTTGTTTTCCTTTAAGTAAATCACAGTCGCTGAAAGTGATTTCTTTGTTCCTTTTACTTTTATTACAATGTGATCAGAAAATATTTATGATAATTGTTTTTTTGGAAAATACCCCCTTGATGTATCAACCTGAGTTATATATTGTATCAAAAAAACATTACACGTTAAACATTGATTAACTTGTACGGTTATTATGGTCCAGTATTCGGATTAGCATCAGTTTACGTTAATGTGTTTCACACAAGTGACTGTAGCTATTTATTTTACCTGCAATAAGATTTCTATGCTATGCTTAACATATTTTGCGACTCTATATAACCATCTCTAAGAAGAATGATGCTAATCTATTCTGTGTTAAACAGATTTGGTTTAATGTAATAATTTAACTGTATTTTTCCTGAACTATTAATTTGACACGTGACTATTCAGTCATAATAGAGGTGATGTAGTATTTGTACTGGACACAGGTGTTTAGAGAGTATTTCTGACACGCTTTCGTGCTCTATTGACAGCAAAGGGAAGTGTACCAGTTTACATGTGTCAAGATATTTAAATTCTGATTGGACGAAATGTACAAACTGTAGTCATTGGTATGGTGGTTCAAAATTTTTAGCCAGTCTTTAAATGTATTCATTCGTCTGTCCATTTCTCTTTGTCCGTAACGTTTACTGATAGCTACCACTAGATGGCAGCAGGCAGTGCGAATAAACTGACGTCATGGCCTTAATGGCCCCTGGAGAATGCAAAATACTGTGTCGCCATCTAGTAGTAGTTATCTGAAATAGTTCAGTATTGACGTGTCAAGAGAACAGTTTAAATTGACCGAGAAATGTTTGAGAAGAATGACTCTGGTGATGGTGTTGCTTGACACCGACATGTCAACTTGATGAACTGTGGATTTATATCACTGGTCAAGATAGAAACCAATGGTGACACTGGGATGATCTGACATGTCATTGCATGACACTGGGATGATCTGATGTCATAGCATGATGACACTAGCATGATCTGACATGTCAGCATGATGACACTGGGATGATCTGACATGTCATAGCATAATGACACTGGGATGATCTGATATGTCATAGCATGATGACACTGGGATGATCTGACATGTCATAGCATGACAATGGTATGATATGACGTGTCATAGCATGACAGTGGGATGATCTGATATGTCATAGCATGACAGTGGGATGATCTGACGTGTCATAGCATGACAGTGGTATGATCTGACGTGTCATAGCATGACACTGGGATGATCTGACGTGTCATAGCATGACAGTGGTATGATTTGACGTGTCATAGCATGACAGTGGGATGATCTGATATGTCATAGCATGACAATGGGATGACCTGACATGTCATAGCATGACACAAGGATGATCAGACATGTCATAACATGACACAAGGATGATCTGACATGTCATAACATGACACAAGGATGATCTGACATGTCATATTGTGACACAGGAATGATCTGACAAGTCATATTGTGACAAGGTGATGACGTGACACAGCTGTATATCTAGATCAGTGTAAATTGTTATTACTTTATGTATAAATCTACTGCCAAATGGAGGGTAGAACTTTACAAGAGTCTGTCAGTGGTAGAGAGGATGTGTTCAGTTAGATCGTAGGCTGGGTTTGGATGATCCAATAATTCCACAAGACAGTGCTGCAAATGCACTAATTTTAAGACACAAACATTTTCTACTATGAAGGATAACATCTCTAAATAGTATCTTTAAAAAAAGTCTCATTGAACACTTTAAGAAAAGAAATGCAAATAAAATTATTACGTTGTGGTGCCAAAACTTACCTCCTGGCCTAAATTTATGTAAGCAGTCATGATGATTTTCAACAGAGCATGCGTGTGACTGTGATAATGTGAATGTCTGTGAGCCATGTTTTCAAATTGATGTGGAAAACTTTGATCCAATGTTCAAGCATTGCTCGGGGAAACATTGAAAGATGTTGTTTTCCTGAGGTTGTCAGTTGTAAAGGCGGTGAATTCTAGCAATAATGAGAAAATGGAAATTTGATCTTGGAGGGAATTTTGCGAGTGCATGTTTGCTTTTATGAAAAAGACTAAAAAGAGGATTGGTGGTAAATGGGTAAATAAGATGTTTGTGTAAAGTTGGTTGGTATTTGATAAATCTCTGGTGCAAAAGGTTGCAGAATTTTAAATGGTCTGGGACTGACAGTACGAGGAAAAGAAATGTGAGAGAAGATTTTAGTTTGTCATCATGTGGTCTGTCGGTGCGTGTAGCATGTGTCAACAATGAATGTGATGTTACTGTCGGTATTAAAAATATTTGACACAGCCTTGTTGTTATTCGAGTGGTGTCCATAAGAGAGTTTACAAAAGGAGGTGGAAAAGTAGCAGAATATTATTTATAATGAATTGTTGCCTTTATCTCTGTAGTCTTGTATAAGGCTGGTCTCAAAACTGGACCTTGTTTGTTATTTTCTAATGTCCAGTACTGCTGTCTCCCCACCCAGCTCCCATTTATTCTCCCCTTCCAATCCCAGTAAATCTCCCGATCCTTGTCCTATTCCAGTCGTCATCTTCCCCTGTTCGTCTTCCCTGTGTGCTGACATCATGACACTGTGCTGACATCATGACACTGGATGCTGACATCATGTTGAAGCTACTCTCATTAGGCGTCTTCAAATATTTGCAGTTCTTTAGAAACTATGCCAAATACTTGCAGTGATGCAATGTTGTATTCTCCTGATAAATGTATTGCTGGTTTGTCAATATATACAGTTTAAAAGTGATAATTCACTATTCTCCAGTACAGAAGCATTGAATGAAGCATACAGAAGTGTTTTGATGATTTGACTTTGTTCCTTTGACTTCATCGTCCAAGTATATATGTCCCAGTGTCACAAGTTGGAGGTGATGATTACATAAAACAACCCTGGCAGATCTACCCCTTGTACAGAAGTTTTCTTAGTCAAACAACTGGAGTCAGACCATATTTGCATTTTCCATAGGCGACCATTATAACGTTTCCTTCATTTCCTAGTAATCTTGATGAGCTCTGTTATTGACAATTTCACAGCATATTTACCCTCCATAGACAGAAGTTGTGTGAAACATTTGTTAACTTTTAATACCTCAGGCTCCCACAAACTTCTTTCAAATCTTACACCCCTCCATTTCTGCTTGAACCACCCATGGATGCCCCTAATCAGGGGCACTCCATGGGTGGTTCAAGCAGAAATGGAGGGGTGTAAGATTTGAAAGAAGTTTGTGGGAGCCTGAGGTATTAAATGTTAACAAAGCAAAATGACAACTGTATTAATACGAAATGCACCAACTGACAGCTGTCGTAATTTGACAGCTCTGATGCCACGCTGCACGAAAACATCATTTATAATCACTCCACACTCCATATATGCTCACAGAAATTCAGACAACCTGCACAATGCTGCTTTTAAAGGGTACTCTTTGGTCGGGGAATGGTAGATGAGCACCTTATCGTGGTCTTACATCAACTGTGCAAACACCCGCCTGACATGTGGTCTAGTTACAAGATGAAGTACTTAACTGTTGAGAATCACAATATAATTACCAATTCACCTTTCTCTTAAGTAACTGAGTGGTACTGTGTATTCAAATAAATACTTCTACATTCCAAACGCTGGTTGTTACATGAGCAGCTGTTGGTTGAAAAGAAATTAGCCAGCTTCTGGAGCAAATGGTGGTATTAATTGGGCTTATTTTCAGCATTTTGCAAGGTGATCTGCCAGGAGTACGGAGACTGGTGTAATATCTGTGCCCACTGATATGCACAGATATATCATCTCATTAGGGTCATCCTTTTCTCATTCTAATGTAAGTTACCATTGTATTATCTACAAGCACATTAGCAGGTTGCAGACGTGCAGTTTTCTTTAAAAGTTATTGCAAATAATTGCAATACAATATTGCATTTTCCAACAACAGTATTAGAGATACTTCAAGAAGTATTGAAAAATGCATTGAACACAGTAGTTTTGATGTGTTGAAAGGACTTTTGACTTTGTCTTTCATTTATACGTACAGTTCCAATAAGCATACACTTTCGTTGTTAATCAGTATCTGAGTGATCTCTAATGACAACACTGGCTATTGAATCTATAATTGTAATTAAATTTCTACCAACACCAATCGACGCATCACAGGTATTCTCAATTGGCTGAATGCTTCCCAGAGAAGTCAAGATGGTGCTTGTTGGAACATGTGTGCCCAAGAGTAAAACACATTGAGCAGTCCTAATGTGCTATGTAAGAACGAGCTTTTACTCTCAAAACGTGGTAGACACAGTTATCAAATTAAGCACCACTTTGAAGATCTAACCTGTACAGCACAGCACCAACCTGAACCGGCTGTTGGCATCTGTAAGTTAACCTGCCATTTAATTCAAACGTTTATGCAAATTCTGCATATTACAGCACACAAAGTTACTGACTGAATTGAGAGTAAAAACACAAAAACGAACACGTTTCCACATTTTATTTGTAACATCCAACAACAAAATATTCACATTCAGAGTCTGCAATTACAGACTCTATATTTAATAACAGCCGCAGACGCAACCACGTTTAACAGGCCTAAACATTCTGTACAGAACCCACATCTCCCCACAAAGAAACCATCACTTCATTTACGCATCTTCAAAACCAAAGCCAATCTTTCACTAAATATCTGGCCATATGCTAATTTTGATTCTGTCAAGTATAATTTGATTTTATAATTAATACTATTTCAAATATATTAATAATTCAATATTACAAATATTTAGTCTATTGAATTATTCTGTTCATGTAACAATTAAAAAATAAATAATTTTTTATAAGCTTGTTTAGATAATACTCATAGAAGTGTGCATTCTTTACTCATGAATATACACAAATTACCAGGGTAGTTTTGGCATTAAAATCAATGACATGAGTTTTAATTACTGTAAATACAATAGTGCAACTGGCAAATTCCAACCACCAATTTTTTCTGCCATTCATATATATATATATATATATATATATATATATATATATATATATATATATATATATATATATATATGAATAAACCCAGTATTTGTATGCATACCAAAAACTTTGTATTTAATCCGACGTAATGCGCACATTTAAACCAGCACTTTTTTTAAAGCGTAAAATACTAAATATAATTTCATAAATTTAGTAACTTTGCATCATTTGTAATGTTAAGAACTGATAAATACCACTACTGTCCATATGATGTCCCAAAACATCTCGTCTTCCTCCTGTAACTCATTCAGGACCGCAAACGCAGACACAACTTCAAAGCAAATAGTTAAGCATGTCTACTACGGCAAGCTATTCATTAAATAAGGCTAAATGATTTGAAAGACTATAATGTACATGCAGTTAGACAGCACCTCATAGTGAACAGAAATAAATGTAAACTGGTAGACATCGCACACCCGAGAACACGTTTCATAAATTCTTCTTATTTTAATCAATTTGTTAATTTTCATGGAGATTTCTTTAACAATAATCAACTTTGCCGAGAAACCATCTGTAAATATCTCTACCAGGTTTTTATTTCGGTAATTCTTCCAGTGAAAACAACTGCGTATCCAGAATGCACTGCAGACTTCAAATTGTTGTCACAAACCTTCTGACAACGTGTTGTCACCATTTTTATATCAACAATTACTGCTATTAGCTGAGAATATAATAGCACTTCTTAATTCAGATTTGTTGTATGTGCATATTTGTAATTTTTTGAATATTTCACAGTGCATTCTGTGTAAAGATGAACTACAATTAGTGATATTTATATATTATCTTGAACATTGATTAAATACCGATTTACGTTCTACACTGAAACATTTTATACCACTGTCAACAAATGCGGACAAAACAAAACATCTTTGCCATAATATACACAATATGATAGATCTTGCTCATAAAACTGGGTTAGATATATTCAGCAATGGACCGACAGAAATGTATGAAACATCTGTAGAGCCATCATAATCAGGCAACAAGATCAATTCTAATAATTAATTACTATTAATTATAATAAATCACTGGTAGCTGTGTTGAGTGAACATTATTTTACTAAACTGTTTGTGTATTAAAAGACAAACAACTAGTTTTGTTACAATTTTAAGGAATTCAGAGTGCTCAGCATTAAATTTAGTTGAAAATACATCTTTCGTCCATTTTGTAAATAATATGATAATTTAATTATCAATAAGAATCAAATAAATTTAGACAACAAGACATAATTATTGACAGAGATGGGGATCTCTTTAGGTGTCTGTATGCAAAGCATATATTAATAAACCTCGGTTTATTCATCGGTAATAGAATAGCTATGTATAATAATATATATTTCACCATAAACAACATCCAATGCCGCTGAAGTGAAATCTGTAAAGCTTAACATCAACAAACAACTATAATGTAATAAACTTAACAATGCCTAGTCTTCATATATACACTATATAAACATCTGCCAACACAACATCTGACCATACAATCATCTGCCTGTTTTACAAGTAGTTTGTTCTCAATGCCACATGTAGTGTAGTTGGCCGTGACGCATTTGTTTGGGTATTATTTGCTCAACAATTTTTGTAATTATCCAGTAAGACTAATTTGCAGATCTGCATCTGAAATATTTTACAAATTACAACATTTCCTTGTTGAGTGGCAAGAATTGATGTCGGCTGCATAAAACTGTTATAAACTAAACCATACGCATCCAGGATATAACTCGCCAAATCGATCACAAGTCATCGTTAGCATATTTTCTTTAACGGAAACATTTCACAGAGTTAATTTAAAACAGATTTATCTGCTGAAATTGCTCTGAAAAATGGTAGCTCATAGAAGTTTTGTTACAGATGCTCACATTTAAATAATAAAATATATCAATAAGTAATTCTATAGCGCCAATATCCTCAGAATCCATGCTCAGTGGTGCAACAAAACCAGTTGATTCAGTATTCTTGTGGTCAAGAGCAGTGCAAAGGTCATCAACAGTTGGATGGGTACACTAAGAAGCTAGGGTGGATCGGCAAGAATATAATAGTAAATATAAATAGTTCAGCCAACCTAATTAGGCATTTGTCGACCAATGTAACTTGGGCAACAATTAAAAATACATAACGAATGTGACAATCAAATTGTCACATCCCCAAAATGGTAAACTGACTCATAACATATGAGATTATTGGTTTAGAAATTACACATCTTTGCTGAATAGGCTTATATGATATTACGGTGTGTTTATGCATTTCATCAACATATACGTGTGTGAAAGATAACAAGCATATTTAGCAAAAATACTTATGCCTACCGACTTTGACTAATTCGGAAATACATTACATGAACGCCTCCTGTCTCTGTATGTACAAATAGCGACCAATTCAGTTATGCTTCAGAGCATAATACTGGCAGCACATCGAAGGGTTGTCTCGATCATTCAATCGTCAACATTAACGTTACCTTACTGATTTTTTTGGTAATTCAATCATTGCATTATCAGGAACTCAAAATTACATTCTCCTGAACGAGACACAGCTTTGGAAAGTTCCTGAATCATAAACACCTGATAATATGTAACATAGTATAACTTTCCAGTGTTTTTTCATCCTTATCCGCCATCTCATTGCTGCTCATTACAGCTGTTTCACAATAAAACTATTTTCAACATCGCATACATCACCAGGCAACACATCGCTACGTTCTTTACCTGTTTTAGACTACATAATTCTCCAGCATCTTCTCATTAACACAGTTCCGCAAACGTCACTCATGACTTCGACACTCCCGCTAGCTGTCACGTCACTCACTAGGCGGATCCGGGGGTGTTTTCTTGTGACTGTTCCGCCGTTTCAGACTGCCGATGCGGTGTTTTACCTGCACCAGCGTCGATGCTCCGGCCCTTATTCTTGTCCCACTGCCGCACGCCGTCACTGACGATGCTGCCGCGACATTCAGCTCACTGACTGAATCTTTGTCGGTCGGTGAATGGACACTGCCAACGCTCAAGCTCGACATCGACGATGACATGACGAGATTTGACACGATGCCAAGCGAACTTGGGTATGGATTCTGCACATCAAGGTCGTCGCCAGGGAGACACGTTTCCACCATTGCCTCCAAGCAGTTGACGAACAACTCGGCATTGTCCTGGTTCTGGGCCGTCTAAAAAAGGAGGTCAAGGTCACGGGATGAAGGTCACGTGAACATGTCACATGCATGCTGTTAAGTCTCGTTAAATATAAGTTTTGGGTTGTGGTGCTAAGTATTAATGTGTCACCATTTTTGGACATGCTTTAAATGGATTTGTAAAGAAAAAAGTTCAAAGTAAAATATTCAATTGTACAATGCAGAAGATAACTACTCAAACACAATGCTAGATATGTCGATTTGTTTGACCCAATCTCTATGTTTAGCCGAACAGAATAAAACAATTAATATTTGGTGGCCTTAAATTCAGGAATCTTTGGCATTGAAAAATATGTATTGGTGAACATTTTATTTGAACAGGTAAAATAAATTTATATGTAATACTAGGTACCGTTTGTGTCATTTGGAAGAATGACTTCATAAATTGGTAATTAAACAAACTATATTGTTAAATATAGAGCTTCTTCAAAATGCATACACATTAGACATGTTAAATACAATAACATAAAACTGAAGTACCTTGGTGAACGGACCAGCAAATCTCCACAACCCTCCAAATCCAATACCTACAATGGAAAAAGGTGAGGTAATCAAGTGCAAAGGGTTAAGATTCTAGGAAAACTGTTGGTGACTGCCCTGGCAGAGACTGCCCTGGCAGAGACTGCCCTGGAAGAGACTGCCCTGGCAGAGACCACCCTGGCAGAGACCAGTGACCACCCTGGCAGTGACCACCCTGGCAGAGACCAGTGACCACCCTGGCAGTGACCACCCTGGCAGTGACCACCCTGGCAGTGACCACCCTGGCAGAGACCAGTGACCACCCTGGCAGTGACCACCCTGGCAGTGACCACCCTGGCAGTGACCACCCTGGCAGTGACCACCCTGGCAGTGACCACCCTGGCAGTGACCACCCTGGCAGTGACCACCCTGGCAGTGACCACCCTGGCAGTGACCACCCTGGCAGTGACCACCCTGGCAGTGACCACCCTGGCAGTGACCACCCTGGCAGTGACCCCCTGGCAGTGACCACCCTGGCAGTGACCACCCTGGCAGTGACCACCCTGGCAGTGACCACCCTGGCAGTGACCACCCTCAGTGCCGACATAGCAGGGGTGCAGGAAAGACCAAGAGAGAACTAGACTATACATAAGCCATTCAAGCTCAACTTATCCATTTTGTGCAGTCGAGGATCATCACAGATAGACCAGGTGTGGGCAGTGGGGTGTAAAGGGTTAAACTGTAAAGACAGTAAAGGGTTTCAGGGCATTTTCTTCGTTTTGAGATAATGTAACGTTTGTGTTTCAACCTCTGAATTTCAATGAAAACCTGTAAAAAAAGTTGGTGTCTATTAAGAAACAAAAATCATAACAGAATGGTAACAAAGTCTGAAATATTTGTTGAAGTTTTTTGAAACAATGTTAAGCGGTGCTGACTGGCTGTGCTTCTGATAAAAAGCCGACTGGCACTTAATGTAAACAAGTGCTTTTTTGTCCACAACTTTCAACGGGTATTCATTGCGTGTTTGTATACATTAGGTACATCTTAGTTCAACATGTGTGTAACCAAACATTTTGTTCACGTTTGAGTGACATTTCAATAACGGTATTTTTCTCGTTTAGCCACTAGGACCATTTCACTGACATTTAACCCAATTTTGCATTTTAAAATCAATTTTAATCCCTTACAGTGATCTTGAAAACTGTCAACACCATAATATGTCAGAGGGACATTGTCACTACGCATGGGACGAATATTCGATTCGTATTCGAACATTTTGTCAGTATTCGATTCGAAATTCGAAGCTATATAAGTGAACATCGCTCGAATATTTTCCTTCATGTCCTCCGCCGCAAAATTGGTCCCGGGCGATCTTTTACTTTCTGACTTTACTTTGAAAAAAACTACAACTGCCAATCTACTCCTCACATATTTTATATGTGTACATACACTAGGTTACAAAATAAAATAACTAACATTACTTAAACGAATAAACTTCACAAAACAAACTCGCATAAAACTCGCCGCCAATGCAGTCCCGGCAAGACATCTCGACATTGTTCAGTATTCTAATCTAATCTGGAGCCACTGAATATTCTTATTCGATTCAAATTCGAAATTTTGGCGATATTCGATTCGATTCGAATTAAATTCCAGATTCGTCCCATCCTTAAATGTCACAGATGTGTCACGGAAATGGTCTTCTGTGTAATTTTTTGCAACATTTTATTGTTTTGAAATTTAACACTGAATTTAATTTAATGATGAATTTTCCTTAAGAGCTATCAATCTTAGTGAAACAATCCTCTGAATCCTCTGCTGCTTTAGAAGGACGACTCACTCTGCAGGTAGGACAACTGTTGCTGAGATGCCTCTTCACAGGCTATCATGTTCTGGATGATGCTGTGGACTGCGTTCAGGATGACCTGGTCGTGACACAGCGACAGGACACTGTTGATCTTGGCGTCCAACAGGCTATGACTGAAAGTGAACGTAGACGTGTGAAAACGAAAGTGAACGTAGACGTGTCAAAACGAAAGTGAATGTATGCTGTGTGAGGATCACAAAAACTTAAGTCTTTCATCGTATACCAGTATATTGGGCATTTATAAAATTATAACTCACTGTAGTTGCATCATATTCATCGAGTGCCATGTCACTATGATGACAACTATTATTATAATTTATGGATATATTTAAGAGAGAAATATGAAATATAATTAGTAAAAACTTTAAAAACTCTTATGTAAGTTTTTCTCTAATTTTGCAGTAGGTAGCACGCAAGACATTTTTATCTGAGTGAATGTTTCTAAGGACACCTCATGGCCTTCCAAAAAGCTTTATCCACATTTTGCCTGTATCTGCTTGACCGGCTGGGAAACAATACTTGTGTATTTAAGACAGCCTCACTTGACCTCTGGCAGCTAGGTGGCCTGCCATTATATGAATATGTGAAACAACTCACTGTATACAATTACAAACAAAACTGAAAGTAAACAAAACAAGTGTTAAAAGCCGTACAAGTTTAAAATCAAGGAACTAACAAAAAAGAAACTAGAAAAGTAAATTTATCATTCAAGCTAAGTACAGAAGATAAAGAAGTTGACACAGAGGGATTAAGTGGGACATTGGGAGAATGGGACACTTACATGACTGGGAACACTTTGGGGAAGACAACGGAAGCCTCAGCTAGATACTCGTACAGAATCCTTGCCTCATTCTCATCTGTTGTGTTTCTCACTAGTGTCGCCTGAAACAAAGTTCATAAGGACAATTTTACTCTTTACAACTGATTTTGCTCCTTATCTGTGATCTTGCACACTAAAATATGTCAACACCGTGTGACATTTTTACAGGTGTGTCAAAGACATAGTACCTTGGGGACACAGCCGCGAATTCTTGGCTTGCATTGTTAAAACACTTTGACAACGCATTCTTCATTGTGACTAACTTTCTTTAGGAGCACGTTACTTTCCAGTGAAACGGATCTCATTGGAGCAATGTTTGCAATTAAAAATACCCTGCCTCCACAACGGAAATATGTGCTTTCACGTTTTGTGTCATGCTTATATTGAATGTACTTTGTATTTATATTTTATGTATATTTTCATTTTACATTGAATAAGACCAGTCAATCACCCTCCCTTTAAAGGGGCACCTGAAGACATACCAGGACAGTGAGCAGTAGCGCCTGGGTTGGGTAGTCGGTCAAGACCTCGGGGTCAAGCAGAATGTTGTTCTCATTCGACACGGACCCTCGTGTGCTGCGTTCCTTCACGCTATCACATGGTCCTCCGATCGGACTGGGTCCCTTTGACGACGGACCAACGTCCATACTTTTCTGGGTCTTTGGCGTCGGCATCGAGCTGCTTCTCTGGGTCTTGAACGGAGGTCGCGCGTTCAGGTCAAGGTCAAGGCTGTGCCAGGTTTTCGGGTTGCTGCCCTGTTGGGGTGTGAAGACGTTCAATGAAGGCCAGTGGTATGGGAGAGAAAGAGTGTTTACTGAAATTGTTCTTATATTATGAGTACTGGCAGATAAAGATATAAATTAAAACAACGTTGTTATGAAACATGACAGTTACAAGTGTACATTTAGATAATGATGTCTCTGTGTGGGTGCATGTCGAATAATTGATCAACTTTTATTTTAGCATGTACATTATTTTATTTTAAAAGTGACTTCAAATCTAACTGATATTGCCAAGTAAGACAAACACGTTCTTTAGAAATTATAAAAGTGTTATGTGGGTAAACTATCTAGAACAGGCACCATGTAAGGCTGGAATTATGACACGAAAGGCTGGAATGATGACATGTATGGCTTAATGATGACATGTAAGGCTGGAATGATGACATGTAAGGCTGGAATGATGACATGTAAGGCTGGAATTATGACACGAAAGGCTGGAATGATGACATGTATGGCTTAATGATGACATGTAAGGCTGGAATGATGACACGAAAGGCTGGAATGATGACATGTATGGCTTAATGATGACATGTAAGGCTGGAATGATGACATGTAAGGCTGGAATGATGACATGTATGGCTTAATGATGACATGTAAGGCTGGAATGATGACATGTAAGGCTGGAATGATGACATGTAAGGCTGGAATGATGACATGTATGGCACAACAGTCAAGCTATTAGGGTTTCACAATTCTGATAGAATAAACCGGGGTTTAAATCCTGGTATCTACTTTTCAAAACTAGGGTCCTTCATCTCCTACTGCCTGTATTGTTTGGATGTGACACCCCCTTCTATTTGATGTGTGTGCCAGGGGTGTAAAAGATCTGATGCAGGGGGGAATTTGTAACATGTCGTGGACTCAATAATTCTATAAACAAGTACAGAACTAAAAACCACGTTTGACACTACAGTAACCACTAACTTACCTGACTAACACAAAGTGATGAGTTAATCATGTGAAGACAGTGTGGACTGTACTTACCATGAACTGTATTTGAGTGACATATGTAGATATGAGTTATCATTTGTGAACTGTACTTGAGTGACAGTTTTAGATATAGAGTTATCATTTGTGAACTGTACTTGAGTGACAGTTTTAGATATAGAGTTATCATTTGTGAACTGTACTTGAGTGATACATTTAGATATGAGTTATCATTTGTGAACTGTACTTGAGTGACAGTTTTAGATATAGAGTTATCATTTGTGAACTGTACTTGAGTGACAGTTTTAGATATAGAGTTATCATTTGTGAACTGTACTTGAGTGACAGTTTTAGATATAGAGTTATCATTTGTGAACTGTACTTGAGTGATACATTTAGATATGAGTTATCATTTGTGAACTGTACTTGAGTGACATGTTTAAATATGAGTTATCATTTGTGATCTGTACTTGAGTGACACGTTTAGATATAGAGTTATCATTTGTGAACTGTACTTGAGTGACATGTTTAAATGTGAGTTATTCATGTGAAGACAGTGTTGACTGTACTTACTGTGAACTGTATTTGAGTGACCTGTTTGGACATGACGAGTTAGTAATGTGAAGAGTGTTGACTGTACTTATGTGAAGTGTACTTGAGTGATGTGTTTAGACATGATGAGTTAGTCATGTGAAGAGTGTTGATTGTACTCACCGTGATGCCGACCTGTACTTGAGTGATGTGTTTAGACATGATGAGTTAGTCATGTGAAGAGTGTTGATTGTACTCACCGTGATGCCGACCTGTACTTGAGTGACGTGTTTAGACATGATGAGTTAGTCATGTGAAGAATGTTGACTGTACTCACTGTGATGCCGACCTGTACTTGAGTGACGTGTTTAGACATGATGAGTTAGTCATGTGAAGAATGTTGATTGTACTCACCGTGATGCCGACCTGTACTTGAGTGACGTGTTTAGACATGATGAGTTAGTCATGTGAAGAATGTTGACTGTACTCACCGTGATGCCGACCTGTACTTGAGTGACGTGTTTAGACATGATGAGTTAGTCATGTGAAGAATGTTGACTGTACTCACCGTGATGCCGACCTGTACTTGAGTGACGTGTTTAGACATGATGAGTTAGTCATGTGAAGAATGTTGACTGTACTCACCGTGATGCCGACCTGTACTTGAGTGACGTGTTTAGACATTCGTGCCTGTGCCATGGCGCTCTGGTCCAGTGTGTCACAACTCTTCTGTCTGCGGGCTGGGGTGGGCATAAGGGGGGCACAGCCAGACGCCGCCCCCATGCCTTGGGGCTGACTGGCCGAGGGGGCGAGGACATGGTGGGCCGGGGGGTGGACTGGGGAGGTTGCGGGGGCATTGGGGGGAGGGGGTGGGGTCAGATCGTTGCTGATGCTGTCGCTGGATGTCGATTCACAGATCTGAGGGCTGAGCCTGTGTTTTAGGTGGCAGCGACTGCGAACTTCCTCCGACACAGACACCAGCGCTGTGGACAGAGGGCACCATATCAGTGATGATCAAGTTAACCCTCCTACAGGTGATCTCGTCAATTTGCATTGTTCCCAAAACATAAAGCATTATATATGGATGGGTGGTGGCTTGGTGGTGACAATGTATCGTGAGAGAATAAACTGCTACAGTGGTGCCATCTATCAGGTAGAAACCGTGGCTGTCACAGCAGTTGAATGCGAATATGGCAGTTGAATTTGAATATGGCAGTTGAATTTGAATACGGCAGTTGAATATGAATACGGCAGTTGAATTTGAATACAGCAGTTGAACATGAATACGGCAGTTGAATTTGAATATGACAGTTGAATATGAATATGGCAGTTGAACATGAATATGACAGTTGAATATGAATATGGCAGTTGAATATGAATACGGCAGTTGAATTTGAATACGGCAGTTGAACATGAATACGGCAGTTGAATAAGAATACGGCAGTTGAACATGAATATGGCAGTTGAATATGAATACGGCAGTTGAACATGAATATGGCAGTTGAATATGAATACGGCAGTTGAACATGAATATGGCAGTTGAACATGAATATGGCAGTTGAACATGAATACGGCAGTTGAATATGAATATGGCAGTTGAATATGAATATGGCAGTTGAACATGAATATGGCAGTTGAACATGAATATGGCAGTTGAACATGAATATGGCAGTTGAACATGAATATGGCAGTTGAACATGAATATGGCAGTTGAATATGAATACGGCAGTTGAACATGAATACGGCAGTTGAACATGAATATGGCAGTTGAATATGAATATGGCAGTTGAACATGAATACGGCAGTTGAATATGAATACGGCAGTTGAACATGAATATGGCAGTTGAATATGAATACGGCAGTTGAACATGAATATGGCAGTTGAATATGAATACGGCAGTTGAACATGAATATGGCAGTTGAACATGAATATGGCAGTTGAACATGAATACGGCAGTTGAACATGAATATGGCAGTTGAATATGAATATGGCAGTTGAACATGAATACGGCAGTTGAACATGAATATGGCAGTTGAACATGAATACAGCAATTGATTATGAATACGGCAGTTGAACATGAATATGGCAGTTGAACATGAATATGGCAGTTGAATATGAATATGGCAGTTGAATATGAATATGGCAGTTGAATATGAATACGGCAGTTGAATATGAATACGGCAGTTGAACATGAATATGGCAGTTGAACATGAATATGGCAGTTGAATATGAATACGGCAGTTGAACATGAATAGGGCAGTTGAATATGAATATGGCAGTTGAATATGAATATGGCAGTTGAACATGAATACGGCAGTTGAACATGAATATGGCAGTTGAACATGAATACGGCAATTGATTATGAATACGGCAGTTGAACATGAATATGGCAGTTGAACATGAATATGGCAGTTGAATATGAATATGGCAGTTGAATATGAATATGGCAGTTGAATATGAATATGGCAGTTGAATATGAATACGGCAGTTGAACATGAATATGGCAGTTGAACATGAATATGGCAGTTGAATATGAATACGGCAGTTGAACATGAGTAGGGCAGTTGAATATGAATAGGGCAGTTGAATATGAATAGGGCAGTTGAATATGAAATAGAAGAAAGTGAGTGGACGTCAATGCTAGAGATGAGATGCCTTTACAATCCCCAACATTACATAGTACAATATCATCACACATAGTCACCTGCGAGGTAAGGAACGCTCTGAGGGGTCACTTCAAACTTGTCTCTGTAAACAAAGTGGACATTAGCCACAAACTTCCAACAACTTCTCTCATGTCGTAGTAATCATTTCTACTTCACCGATATGAATGTGACAACGTAAGACTATCACTACTTTAAAGATACAACATTCTTCATAACAGAGTAAATGTGTTCAAGGTGCACGGCCTGCCAAACTACACAGACCTAACCTGAAATTTGCAATTTTAACAAAACACTACTTATCAATTCCACGTATGGTAAACATAAAAAAATCAAACACAGACTTTGTGTAGATTAACACCGAAAAATATAGACATGTTTTAAGCATGTTTCCTGCGTTGTCTATGAATATTTTACAGCATAACATCTTGCTATTACGACTGGTCACATGATCGAGCAGCTGCCGTACCGTTTATTAGATGTGGCTGTGATGGACATCAACATGTTGATGACGCGGATGGTTCGGGAGACAGTGTTTGTGACTGGGTGACGGAAACCTGAAATATAAAAGACCCTAAAACACCAGTTTCACAGGGGCATATATTTCTGACAGCTGTAGGATGTTAGGATATTTTGGTTATTTCCTATTGAGTAATAGCTGGCATTAATATATCACAAACTGTGACTTATTCATATACCCTTATGCACACTCAAAACACCCTTCCAAACCCTTGCACACGCCCTCATACACCTTCACATATGCTGCTTACATCCTCTCGCACCATAGCACTCATATCACAGCACTATCACATGCTCACACACATTGTGCATGTTCACTCCCCCCCACCCTCTCACTCTACCCAACCTGTTCATGCTCTCCCACACCCTTTCCCAACCTCTCGTACTTTCTCACCATCTCTCACCCTCTTTCACCCTCACACACTCTCCCATCTTCACCCACCATCCGACCGCCTCACCCTTTCCCACCATCTCACCCTTTCCCACCCTCTCCCATCTTCTCACCTTTTCCCACCCTTTCCCACCTTTTCACCCTTTCCCACCTTCTCACCCTTTCCCACCCTCTCCCATCCTCTCACCCTTTCCCACCGTCTCACCCTTTCCCACCCTCTCATTCTTTCCCATCCTCTCACCTTTTCACACCTCCTCACCCTTTCCCGCCCTCTCCCGTCCTCTCACCTTTTCCCACCCTCTCCCATCCTCTCACTCTTTCCCACCCTCTCTCTCACCCTATCCCACATTCCCACCCTTTCCCACCCTCTCACCATTTCCCATCCTCTCACCCTTTCCCATCCTCTCACCCTTTCCCACCCTTTCCCACCCTCTCACCCTTTCCCACCCTCTCACCATTTCCCATCCTCTCACCCTTTCCCATCCTCTCACACTTTCCCACCCTCTCACCCTTTCCCATCCTCTCACCCTTTCCCATCCTCTCACCCTTTCCCATTCTCTCACCCTTTCCCATCCTCTCACCATATCCCACCTTGCACCCTGTCACACACTCTCCCGTGCTCTCCCACCCTCTCCTACTCTCCCACCCTCTCACCCTGTCTCTCACCTTTGAGCAGATGTCCGACTACAGCAAAGTTAAAGTTTGTCTTGAAGCTGAGGCCCATGGAGTGGTCGAGCTGCTTGAAGTGCCACTCTAGGGGTTCTCTCGTCTCCATCATTATCTTCTCCAGGCTCTGCCATACACACACACACACATGCTGTTACCTTGGCAACATCTCAATTGGTTGCTATGGCAACCCACTCACTGATGCATTGAACAATGTTTTACTGACCATGTTCTACTCCGTTTATTATGAGATTGATTAAAGTTAGTAGTATTACATGTATCTAATTAGCGACACCCCATCTTGAGTAGTGCCTGACATCAGTCTATGACAAAAACATTCAGGTCCATAATTCATTGGGATTACTTCCCTGTCAACCACTGAAACAGTGACAACATCAGAAAGTTCCACCTGCGTCTGTAACTTCTGCACTCTTTTGACCACATGATCACTCATATCTGGACAAATAACTCATTTCTAGACAATTTATATTGCCATGTCCCATCCTAGCTGAATTTTATGTGACGTCAGTGCTGTCACTTCAGTTTACAACGGAAACAGCAAACTTGATGTCTCCACCTGGTGGACAACACTGATGGGAACAGTAAAATTATGCCAGTGTCACTAGGTGGCACCACCATTGTGTCACTGTCAAACACGCAAGTTTAATTAAGATTCTTTCTTAAGCTTACCGCACGCTTAATAGAACGAATACAGTAATTAATAAACAGGCGAAATACAAAACCTTCCGACCAATCATAAAAAATCCAACACGGCCAATATGTTACCGTGGCAACGACCTACTGACCTGGTTCTCGAACAGTCCCATGTTGTCGAGCGTATGCAGGTTCTGCTCAAGTAGAGCGAGTCCCGATGCGTAGAGTGAGACCTCGTCTAGCTGGAGGACAGATATGGCCGCCCAGAACAGATGGCGGTGGATGGGGGAGTCCTGACAGCAGCAACAACATGGTTGGATACAACAACATTGGAAGCAACAACATTAGTGACAACAGTATCAACATACATCCAATACGCCGATGGAGAGGAGGGTACTTTAAAGTTGAATTTTGACATTTCATTATATTGTTTGTTATGAAGTCAAGTGTGTATGTGTGTGTGCATGTATATATTTGTGTGTGCGTATGTGCGTGCGTGTGTTGCTGTGTGTTGCTGTGCATGTGTGTATGTGTGTGTTTTGGTGTGCATGGGTGTGTGCGTGCGTGCGTGCGTGCGTGCGTGCGTGCGTGCGTTGCTGTGTATGTGTTGCTGAGTGTGCTTCTGTTATTTTGTTTCTGGTGTATTTGCATCACATTTTTTAATTCTCTGTAAGTTGTTCTAGGGTTCAAAACATTATTAACAAGTGTGTCGTAAGTATTTTTGCTAGCATCAACAAATATTGACAAATATACCATAGAAAATATAAAGCAGTGTAAGATGACAAACATACGCTCTATGTCATTTGTCAGTTCTGCAGCGTAGGGAAATGTGACTTACCGGTCGAAGTAGTGGCTGCAGACGCGTGAGACACATGATGATGGCGTCAATGAGTGTGACGTCTGTGTACGACTCCAAAGCCTACATGACAACAACAGCTCCTGTAGTTGTACTTAAAGTCAACACAACAAAGCTTACATGACAACAACAGCTCCTGTAGTTGTACTTATAGTCAACACAACAAAGCCTACATGACAACAACAGCTCCTGTAGTTGTACTTAAAGTCAACACAACAAAGCCTACATGACAACAACAGCTCCTGTAGTTGTACTTAAGTCAACACAACAAAGCCTACATGACAACAACAGCTCCTGTAGTTGTACTTAAAGTCAACACAACAAAGCCTACATGACAACAACAGCTCCTGTAGTTGTACTTATAGAGTCATACACAACATTTATGATTGCACCCTACATGACAACAACAGCTCCTGTAGTTGTACTTAAAGTCAACACAACAAAGCCTACATGACAACAACAGCTCCTGTAGTTGTACTTAAAGTCAACACAACAAAGCCTACATGACAACAACAGCTCCTGTAGTTGTACTTAAAGTCAACACAACAAAGCCTACATGACAACAACAGCTCCTGTAGTTGTACTTAAAGTCAACACAACAAAGCCTACATGACAACAACAGCTGGTGTAGTTGTCTTATAATCAACACAACAAAGCCTACATGACAACAACAGCTGGTGTAGTTGTACTTATAATCAACACAACAAAGCCTACATGACAACAACAGCTGGTGTAGTTGCACTTATAATCAACACAACCAAAGTTTTTAACTCTTCTGCCAACATTCCGAAGTGAAGTTTACCCATTTTCGAATCCTACTTTTTTTTTACTCATAACATACAACTTCCTCCAAACAGACTCTATAAACATTATAGGTCTGTAAACATTACAGACTATAAACATTACAGGCTCTGTGAACATTAGAATCTGTAAACATTACAGGCTCTGTAACCATTAGACTTTGTAAACATTAGACTCTGTAGACATCACAGACTCACACTCTGGATAACAATGCATAAATACAGTTCACTACTAATAATATTGACTGACATGACTGACCTTGACTAGAATGCGTAGGAGTTGTTTGATTTCGGAGTCAGTGACAGACTTGCTGATACACCCATAGACGATGATGGCCCGGGGTTGGAGGGCGGGGTTGTACTGGAACGCAAACCTCTTGGCCAGGTCTGTCCACTGTTGCAGCCAATCACACTCCTTCATCTCCTTCAAACACGCCTGGCAACAAACACATGGGCTCATTGGTAGACTGGCACCAAACACACGGGCTCATTGGTAGACAGGCATCAAACACACGGTCTCATTGGTAGACTGGCAACAAACACACAGTCTCATTGGTAGACTGGCATCAAACACACGGTCTCATTTGTAGACTAGCATCAAACACATGGTCTCATTGGTAGACTGACATCAAACACACGGTCTCATTGGTAGACTGGCATCAAACACACGGTCTCATTGGTAGACTGGCATCAAACACACGGTCTCATTTATAGACTGGCACCAAACACACGGTCTCATTTGTAGACTGACATCAAACACACGGTCTCATTTGTAGACTGGCATCAAACACACGGTCTCATTTGTAGACTAGCATCAAACACAGGGTCTCATTGGTAGACTGACATCAAACACATGGTCTCATTGGTAGACTGACATCAAACACACGGTCTCATTGGTAGACTGACATCAAACACATGGTCTCATTGGTAGACTGGCATCAAACACACGGTCTCATTGGTAGACTGACATCAAACACACGGTCTCATTGGTAGACTGACATCAAACACATGGTCTCATTGGTAGACTTGCATCAAACACACGGTTTCATTGGTAGACTGGCATCAAACACACGGTCTCATTTGTAGACTGGCATCAAACACACAGTCTCATTTGTAGACTGGCATCAAACACACAGTCTCATTTATAGACTGGCACCAAACACGGTCTCATTTATAGACTGGCACCAAACACACAGTCTCATTTGTAGACTGACATCAAACACACGGTCTCATTTGTAGACTGACATCAAACACACGGTCTCATTTATAGACTGGCATCAAACACACAGTCTCATTTGTAGACTGACATCAAACACACGGTCTCATTTATAGACTGGCATCAAACACATGGTCTCATTGGTAGACTGGCATCAAACACACGGTCTCATTTATAGACTGGCATCAAACACACGGTCTCATTGGTAGACTGGCATCAAACACACGGTCTCATTGGTAGACTGGCATCAAATGCATGGTCTCATTGGTAGACTTGCATCAAACACACGGTTTCATTGGTAGACTGGCATCAAACACACGGTCTCATTGGTAGATTGGCATCAAACACATGGTCTCATTTGTAGACTGGCATCAAACACACAGTCTCATTTATAGACTGGCATCAAACACGGTCTCATTGGTAGACTGGCATCAAACACACGGTCTCATTTATAGACTGGCATCAAACACACGGTCTCATTTGTAGACTGCATCAAACACACGGTCTCATTTGTAGACTGGCATCAAACACACGGTCTCATTGGTAGACTGGCATCAAATGCATGGTCTCATTGGTAGACTGGCATCAAACACACAGTCTCATTTATAGACTGGCATCAAACACACGATCTCATTGGTAGACTGGCATCAAACACACGGTCTCATTGGTAGACTGGCATCAAACACACAGTCTCATTTATAGACTGGCATCAAACACATGGTCTCATTGGTAGACTGGCACCAAACACAGTGTCATTTATAAATCACACACCGCGTTGTAACAAGTCTTGTGATTGGTCAGTGCCCCAGCCACTCACCTCCATGATCTCAAGGAGGGCGTCAGTGATGACCTCGAGACTCTGGAGTGACATTCGCTCCTGCTCAGGCGGCATGTAGGCAAAGGACCGGTCTCCGGGCTGGTAGCTGGAGCGGAAGGCACTCACTGCCGCCGACTTCACCTTACTGATGCCAAACAACTGGTAGAACTTGGGCAGGGAGAACTCTGTCAGACTCAGCTTCAGCATCCTCATCACTTCCTCTGTCAAATCACAGTTGTAATTGTTTGTAAGTTGACTCACATCTCCATCAGTTTTGCGCGTATTGAGCTGATTTTTTGCCTGTTCATAAATTTAGATTTTTTCAAAATTCGTCCAGGGTTTGGGGAACTTGGGGTCAATATTTCAAAAGGCTGTACATGGAGTGTGCCACATTTGGAACTGTTCCAACTTCCCGGAGCAGCTGGAGATAGTCAGCAAGACACGTTAACAATGCTAGCTCAACAAAAATCTATAAAACATAATTATAAATGCCACTAGCGTATAGCAAATTGATTAAGCATTTAAACTGACTTTTAACACAGCATCAAACATTATTGACATGAATATTTAATTTACAAATTATGTGTGACATTTCTGTCATTTTGTTTCCAGGACTCTTGTGATGTCTACCTGACTTTTAAGTTGAATAAATTGTTGTAACCTTCGATATTAGGCTTTCTTCATCTTAAAAGTCAGAGAGAGTCGTGGAAACAAAATGTAGTGTTAAAGTTGAGCTACTTTGTGGGATATTTTATGCAGTCACAAAAGATCAGAATAATTGGGGTGCAAATGGTTAATCTTCTAGAGTAATGTTGAGAGCAGCTAGTGAGTGGACATGTGAACTGACCGCTGATGTTGAGCTGTGAACAGGTGCACAAGGAGTGGATGATGTTGATGACGAGTCCGTGGGTTGAGGCGCGGAGGGACAGTGGCCCAGTTGACACCAGCAGTGTGACAATGTGAAAGAGGAAGGGGAGATGACTCGCCACTGGAACAATAACACATTCAAGATGGCTGCCGACAGGGAACCACAATGGGTTCAGTTATTACATTAGGCTATCAAGCAATTTGTAATACATTTTATTATTTGAAAGCCATTTTAATTATGTATTTATTTGTATTTTGATGTATTTATTTTTTATTTTGTACTGAATTGTATTTTTGATGTATTATTTTTTTTTTTTTTGTACTGAATGTTCTCCACAAATTTCCTTCAATGGGACACAACAGTTTCATTGTATTGTAATCTTTCTGTCCTCACAACTACTCAAAACCAACACTCTATTTTCTTCATCTTTTAACGTTACGTTCTCGATAACATAACAAACATGTTTCAGGTATACTGAAACCAAATTATAGTCCATAAGAATTAAACAGGGTTCGTAATTTGAACGTTGAACTCACAATACATGCAGATTGTAATCAAAATTTTCAGTTTCTAAACACGTTCAATATTGGCTTTCCCCTTTTATCTACAATAACCTAATAAAATAATGCATTTTAAAATGAAGTCCGAAGTATCATAAATATAAAAAATATTAATAATCTCCAAAAGATCATAATCTTTGGGCAGTGAAGGCATGGCAAAACTTGTTGAGCCGCAGTTGTATTGGACAACAGAACTGTGTAGACACTGACCGTCGAGAGAGTTGTTGAACGACAGCATGAGTAGGTATCGGAGGAGAATGGCAATGTCATCCCACATCAGGTGCTGTTCCAAGGTCAAGGTCGGAGACATGCACGTCCGGTCGATGAGCTATCAAAAACACAATAACGCTGGAAATAAACTAGGCCAACACAGGCAAATTCCATGCAACGAATATAAAAACCTCAAACAATGATGTATACTTGAAGTGATATGAAATATCTTCAATCAATCAATTGTTCAATAACTAAAATTATAAGATAAATACATCGATAAATAAACTGATAAACCATCAATAAATCAATCAATCAACCATCCAACCAATCAATTTTTTCAAAAAACACATAACATGAGAAAGAAAGCAGAACATCGGTGTAGGACTGAAATGGTTACAAGGAAATTAATATTAAAATGATCGACAGACCAGAGTATTACTTTGATACGTACCCTGCACAGGCGACCAATCACCTTCCTTGACACAAGCTGGACATTGGCAGAAGCGAGGGCGACAGCTGTGTCGGCCATTGTCTCAGCCTGGATCGACCCCAGACCCCCTGTGACACTTCTCTGTAACACCAGGGGGCAGGCAACTTTATTTACACACATTTCAGTACAGTCACCAAGTATTGTCACTGAGTATAAAACAATTTCAGCATGAATGTTGCTATCAGATTTGGTTAAAATTAAATATTGTAAATAAAGTTCAAGATACGCTTCCGAATGCACTGTGAGTCACATGACGGTTGTCATGTGACTCTGTTGAGACAGTCCATCATATGACTACTGAGTAACCAGCAGTTCAACTCTGATGAACTTGTCAAGAACACACCAAAAACTCCATAGAAGACAGTGAATTCAGAAAGGTATCTGGAAGTTTATTTACAATACAATGCAATTTGTTATGGAAAGTTCATCACAGGAAACTTTACAGCAGATGATTAAATCGTGATAATGTGAAATAGAATTCCAGTTACTTATGAAGAAATCATGCAGTAGATGATGAGATGCTGTATTAATATATTATCATTGTTGCTACAGTCAGTCTGAAGTGTGTAACATATTAGCGTGAAGTGTGTAGCATGTTAGCGTGAAGTAACATGTTAGAGTGAAGTGTGTAACATGTTAGCGTGAACTGTGTAACATGTTAGCTGAAGTGTGTAACATGTTAGTGTGAAGCTGTGTAACATGTTAGTGTGAACTGTGTAACATGTTAGCGTGAAGTAACATGTTAGAGTGAAGTGTGTAACATGTTAGTGTGAACTGTGTAACATGTTAGCGTGAAGTAACATGTTAGTGTGAAGTGTGTAACATGTTAGCGTGAACTGTGTAACATGTTAGCGTGAAGTAACATGTTAGAGTGAAGTGTGTAACATGTTAGTGTGAACTGTGTAACATGTTAGCGTGAAGTAACATGTTAGAGTGAACTGTGTAACATGTTAGCGTGAAGTAACATGTTAGTGTGAAGTAACATGTTAGGTGAAGTGTGTAACATGTTAGCGTGAAGTGTGTAACATGTTAGCGTGAAGTAACATGTTAGCGTGAAGTAACATGTTAGAGTGAAGTGTGTAACATGTTAGTGTGAACTGTGTAACATGTTAGCGTGAAGTAACATGTTAGAGTGAACTGTGTAACATGTTAGCGTGAATGTAAAACGTGAACATGTTAGCGTGTAACAAAAGTTAAAATTGGGGAAGTAACATGTTTGTGTGAAGTGTGGTAACATGTTAGTGTGAAGTGTGTAACATGTTAGCGTGAACTGTGTAACATGTTAGCGTGAAGTAACATGTTAGTGTGAAGTGTATAACATGTTAGTGTTTTTTACTCTACAACGGTCACCTTCTCAGATGCCAAACTTTAAGGGATAAATAAAATGCCATTTTGAAGAAATATACTTCATTTCCTTTCCATTTACAAAATTACGATGTATACTGTTTTAGGGTTCATAATATAACTTGACTATTTGTAACATTACATGTTTACTGAGGACATCAAACAAGAGGTGTTTTATGATATGTGTACATCGTGAATACGGAGCATGAGTGGCCAACGAGGGAATTAAAACCGCTCATGTAGAGGGACCACACGCAATGGTCTGTCACTGACCTTGATGAAGCTGTCAAGGACCATGTCAAAGAGGTCTGAGACCATGCCGATGTTGCCCCAGATCTTCGCTTGGATGGAAGGATACATCTGGAGGGAAGATAAAACATTATCTGATATGTTGGAAATGACAAGTGGCATGTTGGAAATGGTGACATGTTGGACACAGTAAGTGACATGTTGGAAATGACAAATGACACATTGGAGTGACATGTTGGAAATGACAACTGACACATTGGAGTGACATGTTGGAAATGACAATTGATACGTTGAAAATGACAATTGACATATTGGATACTACTGATAGCATGTTGGAAATGACAAATGACATGTTTGAAATGGCAAGTGGCATTGGAAATGGCAATAACATGTTGTAGATAACAAGTGACCTGCTGGAAATGACAAGTTAGTTAAAAATAACATACGACAAGTTGGAATTGACAACTGACATGTTGGAAATGATAAGCAACAGGTTTTGTGTAGTTTACATTAGATATAATCAACCAATTCCAACTAATAATCAATTAATTAATTAAACAAATATTTTACTGGGGACACATGAAGGTAAAATAAATCTGTAGTTTTCTTGTCTGTCATTTAGAATGTGTGGGAAAATATGTCAAATACTGTGAGTTCTTTGCAGTTGGCGCTGTACAAGTACGTCACTGACACTGCTACCAACCTCCACTTCCTCTATGGTGAGTGTGATCAACTTGTCCAGGATCAGGGCCACCTTGGTGCGTTTGTTCTCATCGGTGTGTTTACAGAACCTGCACACACAACATACAATCACAAAGTTTCACACAACATTCTGCACGTGAGACTACCCCTTACCACATGAAACCACTCCTTATGATGTGAGAACACCCCTTACCACATGAAACCACTCCTTATGATGTGAGACCACCCCTTACCACATGAAACCACTCCTTATGATGTGAGACCACCCCTTACCACATGAAACCACTCCTTATGATGTGAGACCACCCCTTACCACATAACACCACCCCTTACCACATAAGAGCACCCCTTACCATATGATACTACCCTTACCACTCTTTTATATTATGCCTTGAAAATGGGTCTAAATGTGTGCTTGTACCTTATTTTAGGGTCCTAAAACACATCTCAACCGGTATGTATGTATATCAGATTATCAGTTAACATCCACTTGCCCACCCAAAAAATATCTGACCGGCAAATATTTGATCGTGCAAAAAGCCCTGCCCCTTACCTCGTGAGGTTGGGCAGCCACGGGGTCATGTACTCCAGACACAGATGCTTCATCTCAATGTTGGAGTTGTGGAAGCCCTGAATGCACTCTTCCAGGAACTCCAGGGTCAAGTGAGGCTCATTCTCTGCCAGTCGCTCACTGATTGACTTGATGAAGATTGTGTTGTTTGACGGAATACACAGACCTGTAGAAAGACAGACATCTCGTGGACTTGTGTATGTTACTTGCTACATGGTGTTCATGTGAATAGGTGTGTTGGAGGATGTAATGTGACATGCTTTGAACAGACCCAACATCACACTCTATAAAGTTAAATTCTGATATAGCGCTGTACCCAATCCTCAGGATTGCTCAAAGCGCTTTACACTTTACTTCCCCGACAGACCTGTTCAATCAAACACCGTCTGAACTTCTCTGGGAAGCATCCAGCCATGCTGCAATTAATGCGGAAAGGCTGCTCGTACAAATATCCACCACTGTATATAGCCAGGTACTCATTCATATAGCTGATTGAACTGGAGCAATGTAAAGTGAAAATATTTGCCCAAGGCTTGACATGGCAGCACAGGATTAAAATCCTGGTTCTCATAGTCGAGAGTCTGAAGCTCTAGCCAGCTCTTTTGCGTACACATAAAACATGGCTACTACTGAAGACATGACCTGGCTCAGTCAACTCTCACTGACTGTGTAACATTGCTGAGAAGAGAGTCTGGTGACTTAGTCGACTTTTGAATCTTATCCGTGTGAGGGTCTAAAAAGTGCTGCCATCCTGGGTAATCGAGGCTAATCCTGCCATAATTCCTGCTTCTAAACAATAGCAAATTTGTATTTCTACTTATTTTTGTGTGAATATCAATTTAATGTTGAATACTTTTTAATAGTTTATATTTCATAGTTGGACTGAGAGCCAATCAGTGTCTCTGCCCTATTCTGGGGTAAGGCCCCCTGGTGGCAACATTGGCAGAGCATTAATCACCAGATGTGAGAGGCTAAACAGTGCTGCCACCTCATGGAGCTTGTGTAACCAAAGCTACTTAAGGTAGTGGTCAGTGGCTTATGGAACCAGAGGTCTGTCCACTCACCGGCTGTCTCCAGTAACTGCCCCTCGATGCGCAGGTCAAAGGTCTGGGTGAGAGCACATAGCAGGTTGTAGGCGGCCGACCTGAGACTGGGGTCAGAACTGCCCAGGTTCAACAGAGCCTACAAAGGTAGGGTGGAATATAAATCAAGAACAACAATTTAGTGATAAAACAAATACGTACACTTAGTCCTACAATGTCAATCCTTCTCTAAGCTGCGTCGACATAGACATAATAAAGGGGTTAAAGATGGCTACATCCACCCATGGAAAGAACTGGAAAGAAAACACAACGCTGAAAATAATACTCACTTATGCAGTGCTACGGCTTAGGCCAAGATAAACATCGCCATTAGCCTACAAGTTCCGCAACTGATGATGATGACAACTTTATCTAATGGACGAGTAAATGCCACGACTTGCGTAGGTGAAAAGACGACTTACGACATTCAGCAGTGTCCCTGGTACATCTCGTGGCCGGATCTTGGTGTGAACTGTGACAGAATCCTGTAACAGAGCAGCCACATTTCTGTAGAAAACAGGAACCAACCTTCTAACTAACCATCACTTGTAACACACCGTGACGTCAGCCACATGAAGTATATGTCTGTCGCATGTAAACAGGTCAGGTAACTTGTTCATGTGTCCAATCCTCAAGGTTGATAAACTTGCTTTACACTTTCCTTCCTGGCACACCTGTTCAACTGAACATTATCTCGACTTCTCTGAGAAGTCTCCAGCTAAACTGCAATTACTGCCCAACATATACACTATATAAGCATCTACTGAATGTAAAAACATAAGCCCACAAATCATTAACAAACATGTGACTCTTGCCTGTCCTGAATCCTGAATATGCTCAACTGATTATCATATATTGCGCCTATGAACTCAGATCCATAAGGATATTGGTGCTATAGAGGTGTATTATTGTTAATGGGCCGAGTGATGTTTTCCCACCATGCAACAGCCCAAGTGAGAAGACCCTTCTACCAAGACAATGAACTCACATGGAAAATCCATCATTAAACAGAATCCATTTTTTATATTATAGAAACCTTTTTAAAATGCAAACACTAGCTGCCAAGTCATCTTGCTGAGGATACTATTTCCATGACACACCAGTGAAATTATCTCGGTGACGCCACCTGGTGTTGACAGTTTTAGTAGGTAACTGATAAGCGAAATCGATTTTAAAGTGCAGGATCATGCATGTGAACTGATAAGACTGTTACTGAGATGGACACATGTTCTCGCGTGCTCACTCACCGGCTGTGACAGCTCCCAGCGCGTGCGAATGTGAATGATTGCCTGAACAATGCTGTCACAGTCATTGTGGATGAAGGACAGCGGACCACTCTCATTTGATATCGTCAGTGTGAATTGATTGTCATCAACAAGACACACCTGAAAAATCAAGGTAATACAGACACCCAGCAAATAAGTTAACTAAGATTATTTCTGTGAAAGTAGTTATAACACATTAGTTCTGCTAATAAGGTCACCTCTTCATTCAGGTTACTTTTGAGGATGACATCAATAGCGCGGTCCACTGTACTAAGTGATCTTAACTGTGAGGACCATTGTACTAGTGACCTTAATTGTAAAGCTATGTTGTACTATGTGACCTTAATAGCAATGTCCACTGTACTAAGTGGCATTAATAGTGAGGTCTTCTGTACTCGAAGTGACTTAAATAGTGAAGTTCAGCTGTACTCAGTTACTTTATTAGTGAGGTCCACTGTACTAAGTTGACATGGTTTTAACATAAAAAGTATTCACTTCGCTTATAAAATTTGCAACTAAAAAACAAATGGCAATTAAACCAATTCATTGAAGCCGCTCTGCTTTTTAACTGTTTATATGAAAGGATGGAAAAAGAGGAACTCACCTCTTCTATCTCGGAGGCATAATAGACGTCATTGAGAGGAACGGAATGTCCAAGAACTTTACTCTTCTCAGACGATGTCACTTGGATGGCATTTGGACCAACCTGCACAACACAGTGACAAATGGTGACAATCTAACATCAGCTGTTTTAATTATATTGACACGTAGTGGTTTCAAACATGACAGGATAACATAGAAAATGTAGAGTGACCCTGTACTACAATTTCTTATAACTACGTGATAAAACCAGTGGGATAGTGCTATTTCATTACCCCACAAAACCAACTCTGATGATTCATTATTAAGCAGACAGATGGTTTTTGTTTTTTAAATAACTCAAGACTTATCAAGTGCAATTTTTTAAAGAATTTAAAAAAAATTACCATCCATAAGTTTCAGCCCAGACAGAAAGTGGACAAGGAATCTTAGGTTTCATGAATTGGGCACGGTTCAGAGAAAGCACATTTAAGTTTACTGTTGTGAAGAACAAGTTGACCTAATCTTAAAATCATCTCACCTTGATGGCGACCTTGGTGTCCTTGTGTGACAGTTTGAGGGCGTTGTTGAAGACCTTGAGGTCTTCTTCTAGGGACAGTGTTGCCCCCGGCAACTTCTGCTGGTCAACGTCGACATACTCGTTCAGTCTGGCCGGCTGGTCAATGAAGATCAACTTGCGGTTGTTCTGAAGCGGGAGGGATTGTCTCAAAATTTGACACGGCAGTGAAATTAATATATTTCTAACACATGTCATTGGTAGAGGCAAGGGTTTGTGAAATCCACACAATGTACCTCAATACAGGTGTGTTGTGTGCTTTGTTCTCATTATCCAGGGACGTAGTCAAACTACACTAGCTCTGGTCTTATAGTACTTGGGGCACTTGCCCTGTGAGGGGCAAGTATCCTCTATGGTACTTGAAGTACTTGCCCTGAGAGGGGCACATATCCGCTGTGGTACTTAGGATGCTTTTACCCTGCCTGGGGCAATTATCCTCTCATGGTACTTGGGGTACTTACCCCGAGAGGGGCGAATATCCACTGTGGTACTTAGGGTACCTACCCTGAGGAGTGAGTATACTTAGTGGTACTTGGTGTACTTACCCTGAGAGGGGCGAGTATCCTCAGTGGTACTTGGGGTACTTACCCTGAGAGGGGCGAGTATCCTCAGTGGTACTTGGGGAACTTACCCTAAGAGGGGCGAGTATCCTCTCATGGTACTTTGTGTACTCTCGTACCCAGGAGTTGCAGTTGTAGATGTAGGCCTGCGAGATGTTCTGATAGACCACCTCTGGCATCACGACAAACCACTTCGACAGGAAATCCGTCTACCAGGGGTCAAACAAAGGTCAACATTAAACAGCAGCTCAGAAATACGTGTTTTCTGCTACTACCTGTGTTACACCCACAAACGTGCCATGTTTGCGGTACTCATTTTTGATCACTTGACAGAACTGTTTCAAGGTCATGGGACGGAGAAGTCAGTTGTTAACCATTTATCACAGATGACAGTACACAGTGTTTAATAACCGGCTTCAAACAATCCTCTCTCACTGCTTTATATGAAAAGCAGGTACTGCGTAAAGCCAATGACATAATTAATGACAATACACATATTCTACATAACGAAGGTTCAGAACTATCATATCCAAAACAAATAGGAAGTGTGATTCATTCATTCCAATGTCTGTACGACTTCTCAACGATAAGCATCTCTGACGTTATGCGTGTATGTTGTATTTTGTTTCTTTCATTTGTTATTTGTGAAAGGACGACCACAATTATAACTATAATGTTAAATTATGTTATAGATTACTCTTGTATTTTATTATGATTAATGTTTACATACTGTTTTAATAATGAATGTATCTGTATGTTTATTTCTCTACTCCTGTATTTTATATTTCTATGACGAACGCTGCAAAATTAATTTCCCAGTCCAGGACAATAAAGTTTGATTGTATTGTATTGTATTAGTATTCTCACTATGACTACTCGTGACAAGAGGCTGTGAGGAGGGGAGCATTGAGGGAGACTTACCCTGAACCTGTTGTCAGCGCAGGTGTGCGTGAAGTCTATGATGAGCTCGAAGGGTTTGTGGTAGAAGGGCTTGAGGGTGAGGAGGACGTGGTAGATGAGGAGGTCGCCGTTGATCTCTCCCACCCTGGGACAGAACGTAAACAAGTCAGTTCTGATGTAGTCATTACGACTGCTCAATCGAACACAATCTCAACTTCTTTGGTAAGGATTAAGTCATGCTGCAATTAGTGCACAAATACTGCTAATGTACAAATATCCACCACTGTCTACAGCTGGATACTCATCTGACCTGGAGCACTGTAGAGTGAACGAATATGCACAAGTTGTGACACGACAGTGTACTCTAGACTGACAGAGAGTACTTCTGAGTGTGTTAATGAGACGTGTACTTCTGAGTGTGTTAATGAGACATGTGTACTTCTGAGTGTGTTAATGAGACGTGTACTTCTGAATGTGTTAATGAGACATGTGTACTTCTGAATGTGTTAATGAGACATGTGTACTTCTGAATGTGTTAATGAGACATGTGTACTTCTGAATGTGTTAATGAGACATGTGTACTTCTGAATGTGTTAATGAGACATGTGTACTTCTGAATGTGTTAATGAGACATGTGTACTTCTGAATGTGTTAATGAGACATGTGTACTTCTGAATGTGTTAATGAGACATGTGTACTTCTGAATGTGTTAATGAGACATGTGTACTTCTGAATGTGTTAATGAGACATGTGTACTTCTGAATGTGTTAATGAGACATGTGTACTTCTGAATGTGTTAATGAGACATGTGTACTTCTGAATGTGTTAATGAGACATGTGTACTTCTGAATGTGTTAATGAGACATGTGTACTTCTGAATGTGTTAATGAGACATGTGTACTTCTGAATGTGTTAATGAGACATGTGTACTTCTGAATGTGTTAATGAGACATGTGTACTTCTGAATGTGTTAATGAGACATGTGTACTTCTGAATGTGTTAATGAGACATGTGTACTTCTGAATGTGTTAATGAGACATGTGTACTTCATGAGACATGTGTACTTCTGAATGTGTTAATGAGACATGTGTACTTCTGAATGTGTTAATGAGACATGTGTACTTCTGAATGTGTTAATGAGACATGTGCACTTCTGAATGTGTTACTGAGACATGTGCACTTCTGAATGTGTTAATGAGACATGTGCACTTCTCAATGTGTTAATGAGACATGTGTACTTCTCAATGTGTTACTGAGACGTGTACTTCTCAATGTGTTACTGAGACATGTGTACTTCTGAATGTGTTAATGAGACATGTGTACTTCTAAATGTGTTAATGAGACATGTGTACTTCTAAATGTGTTAATGAGACATGTGTACTTCTGAATGTGTTAATGAGACGTGTACTTCTAAATGTGTTAATGAGACAAGTGTACTTCTGAATGTGTTAATGTGACATGTGTACTTCTCAATGTGCTAATGAGACATGTGTACTTCTCAATGTGTTAATGAGACATGTGTATTCTCAATGTGTTAATGAGACATGTGTACTTCTAAATGTGTTAATGAGACATGTGTACTTCTAAATGTGTTAATGAGACATGTGTACTTCTCAATGTGTTAATGTGTTGTTTTTGGCCTATACAATAGTAATAAAACTACCCATTAGTAATTACAATTTGCCGGTATCTTACTAGAAAAACATCACTGAAACCACATCATTCAAATGTAAAGGTTGAACTCTACTGCTCAATACAATATTGTCTAACTCACTGCAATTTTATATAACTCGTGTTTCTTATTTCATTCTTATTTCACCTGCTTTCTTTATCTGTGTTGCAAGTTTGTTGCTTTTCAAAAGAATGAAATCACATCGCAACTATGGAAAACATTTCAACAACTATAGGTTGACTTTTGGCAAATATTATTACATAAAGGCAGTGTTTTCATGCGACCACACACAATGTCTTACTTGTATCGCCGGGCTATGTAGTAGAAGACAGGGTGGCCGGCCTTCCCTGTCCCCGCCTGGTAGAAGATGTTGAGAGACTTGAGAGACTTGAACTCGTCTTTCTCGTGCATGTTATGCTTCGACATGATCTCCTCGAACTTCGTACTCGTCATGTCCATGCTGCTCCACCTGGTGACAGACGTGAGAACTGATGTAGGCGAAACAACAGGACAATATCTGGTCGATTCATGACATAATGAGACTTGTCATGCTTGCTAATATCACTGTTGATATTCTGGAATATTTTAATAGATTCTGGATCAAAATTTTTATTTTGTGAAAAAAATAATGTTGATTAATAGGAGTCTCCCCAACCTTATTTATTATTTACATTATATGAGGGACACTGAGCTGACATGTGTATCCTGTTTTGATAATTTAATATTTGTAATAAACATGGTTGCTCATGTAAGCTTGATAAATGTTACATAAATTATATAAGCCGCTGCTAAATTCTACATTCAACAGTTCATGAACAAATGTATTTGAGACAATACCTGGATAGTCGATAGTGACTTATTTACCTTAAGAAATGTCAACTAGAAACTAGTTCAAACTCTACGAGAGTAGTGAGTGACTTTTGAAAGAATAACCAATCAATGACTGCCACGACCAACAGGTCAAAGTTCCAGTGACTGGATAAGATAGATGTGTGTACATGAGATATAACATATCCAGAAAAAAATTGGATACAAATTATTTATGTAAATGGGCCTTTATCTCCACGTTTAGGCAAGTTATGGAAAGAGAGAAATCGGCACTAACTGCGAGTCTAGAAGGCGGTGTTCGGGTGGACCAAGGTAGGCCAGGAGTGTCGCCATCTTGTCAAATGGCCGCCGCCCCACGGCCTTATGGTCTCTGAAACAGAGGATATTTAAAATAATACAACTGTGAAGATATCTGAAGAAAAAATTTATGAAGGTCAGACATGTGAAGTTTTATATACACAGCAAACAATAAACAGGCATGAAACCTTAAATTCCATCCCCACAAGTAAGGAACTTTTGCCAATACAGAGTTTATTATTTGCTGTTGGAAATGACAATAGTACAGAGCTAAGTGAATAAAGCGTTTTTGTAATTTTGATATTAACCTTTAAATGATTAATTTAGATAATATATCCATGGTTAAAAATAACGTTCACACAAAGCATGTTATTATTATAATTTCCTCTTTAAATATTTTTAAATAAATGATTTGGTACTGATTTAAAATAAGCTGGTTTTACTACACACAGACACAATATTACATGGCTACAAAAACAGAGTATAAATTAATTCCTGATTTGGAAGATAACCTTAGGTATAACTTCTTAGATACACTTGTACGAAACTATTTCTGCATCGAGTGTATGAATACACCTCACCTGCTGCTGGACAGGTAGTCCCCAATCTTCTCCTGGTTGATCCACAGTAAGCGGTGTAGCGCGAGAACATTTGCGTCGCTGATGAAGGACAGACTGTGGTTGCTGGTGTCGATCGTCTCGCAGTCAGACGCTATCTCATGGAAGAACCTGAAACATGTTCAGTGTCAGTGTCACTACTTCAAGCCTCAATAAATGCCTTCAAAATCACAATTTGGTGGTTTGTCTTCTGTTTTACTGTCACTTTTCAAACATCCTCCTGATTTCTCCCACATAATAAACTTGCAGATTTTCTGGTTGGGGGCATGGCTCAATTTACGTGATTGTACAATGTAATTCAGTGTGTTATATGAGTAAAAACTTGATGTTGAAACAATTCTGGTGTTTTTGTTGCACCCTAAGAGTAGCACAATGTACACACTGAAAAGATACATACACATATATTGCATATATGCACAAACGTACATGCACACACATATATACACATTAATAAAAGCAATAAACACACATATTTATCAACAAAATCCTTAAGAAATCCAAACTGACTGGTTCAACATATCCAGAGGATGAACTATTCTCATTATCATATACAAAGTGAATGTTGCTTTTTTGTGCCACATAAATACATACATTAAGCATATTTACTGTGAGAATCATGCAACCAATCGGTTAGACATACTGCTCTATACTCTCAGGCCTCAGGGAGACAGACGTCAGACTGAGATAAGGCAATGACTTATGCTGCTGAGTCAACTAGCAAAAGATCGTCCAGGATGGAAGAAACTTTGGGGGAATGCAACTTATGTATGTCCCCCAGACTATTTATGTCACAGGTATGATTCGTCATCATCACAGTGAGAATGATGACGATGTGTCAGTGTTCTAGCTCTAGTCGTTTCCAGCACTCAGCAGGATTCTATTGTTGGTTTGTATACACAGCAGTGTACGGTGGTTACCATCTTATGATCTTATGAGGTCTTATTGACGTAGTCAGCCTTTTTCAATAGCATTTACGCCAAGCCGACCTTTCTATGCTGGTACTGAGGGTTGACTGCCAGGGTGCATGTCGTCCGCCGTGGTTCTTTTACATCCCAAACAGAGACGGAACCGACATTAACATGATTCTCCAACTCACAAGGGATACCCTGCCCCCAATGTTGAGAGCCAGGTTACAACACCACATATACCGTTCCTGCTGTGAATTGGTATTGAACCTGTGCCATTGGCGTGCCAGGCAGATGTGCTAACCACTACACTATCCGTGCCGTACCTGCGTCCGAAGTCAAAGTTTGCCTTCAGGAAGTCGTTGAAGGGTCTCATGTGCTGCTCCTTGGTAAAGAGGACGTGGTTAGCGATGTTCTGCATGATCTTACACATCAGGGTCAGGCCGCGCTTCATGTGGGCCGTCGGCTGCTGGTCGATGATCCCAGACTCACACGGTGACACTGGGACAAGGGTGACACAGGTGAACAACTCAGCAATCCCATGACAGTTCTAACTAGGCTTTTCATTCAATGGCATTTTAACAATACTTTCATTTAAAATATCCACACCAAAAAAACTGAATGCGACAGCTAAACAGTATGCACAAGTTAAGTTTAAATATAAACACACCTACAGTAGCTCCCACCCAGCCTGGGATCAAACCAAACGGAGAGTTAGAAATCATCGTTACAGTAGTTTTATCTTTTAGAACTTTCCAAAGATGTGATCAGCCATTCACATGTTTTTATAGAACTGAATGTGATAGATACCCAGCATTTATTTTAACCCTAACCCTCCATTTACTTTAACCCTAACCCTCCATAGTCTTAAGAACATTATAGTCAGTAATATATGAAAAATTAGGAACAATCCGTCTGCTTTTATGAGTCAAGTAAAAAAAGTTTATTATACCCAAATCTAATATAAAACATACAGGTCTATCCATTTTAAGCTATTTCATTAACTGGTTTAGCCAATAATGTTTAGGTACCACCAAATCCGTGGCCAATGTTTAATCGACAAGCATGAGCAAATTCTATATAAAATACATTTTTAAAATGTGTATCAACATTTTCTCGAAAACACACGCACTTTGGTGTTTACAGTTGGTAAGAATAACTCTGCTTGCATCGATCTAGACTCACCTAGTGATGGGTTTATGAACCGCAGAAAGAGCACGGTTCCCAGTGCTGCGACAGCGCCCTCTGGGAAGCGATGACTAACCACTTGGTATAGACAGTGGCACATGCTGCGTAGCTGAACGGGGAATCGAGGCTCGATACTAGACAATGAGAAAGCAGAAAATGGGTAAATTTCAAATAATTCTAAATGACAGGCTGGCAACAAAATGTTCGGTAACCATGGCGATGTGTCTCGGGTGGTACCTTCCAAACAGCCCAAACTTGGGCTAACGCAGGAGTTTGTGGTGCTTCTTGTGCGCATGCATTGGTTAGTGTGTTTGTTTGTTTGTTTTACAAGCAATTTAGGTGATTGTGTGTTATGAAAGGGAGCTTCATGATTGCTGCTTGAATAGCAGTAAATTTCAGTAATATGTGGTTGGATCATATGTGCGAAATTGAATCAACAAATGTCACACTTAAGATGTCCTTACTAGAGTTACAGAGTCCAGAATTACAGAGTTCAGAGTTACAGAGTCAAGAGTTACAGAGGCCAGAGTTACAGAGGCCAGAGTTACAGAGTCTAGAGTTACAGAGTCAAGAGTTACAGAGTCAAGAGTTACAGAGTCAAAAGTTACAGAGTCAAGAGTTACAGAGTCAAGAGTTACAGAGGCCAGAGTTACAGAGTCAAGAGTTACATAGTCCAGAGTTACAGAGGCCAGAGTTACAGAGTCCAGAGTTACAGAGTCAAGAGTTACAGAGTTAAGAGTTACAGAGGCCAGAGTTACAGAGGCCAGAGTTACAGAGTCAAGAGTTACAGAGTCAAGAGTTACAGAGGCCAGAGTTACAGAGTCAAGAGTTACAGAGTCAAGAGTTACAGAGTCAAGAGTTACAGAGTCAAGAGTTACAGAGTCAAGAGTTACAGAGTCAAGAGTTACAGAGGCCTGAGTTATAGAGTCAAGAGTTACAGAGTTACAGAGTTACAGAGGCCAGAGTTACAGAGTCAAGAGTTACAGAGTTACAGAGTCAAGAGTTACAGAGTCAATAGTTACAGAGGCCAGAGTTACAGAGTCAATAGTTACAGAGGCCAGAGTTACAGAGTCAAGAGTTACAGAGTCAAGAGTTACAGAGTCAACAGTTACAGAGGCCAGAGTTACAGAGTTACAGAGGCCAGAGTCAAGAGTTACAGAGTTACAGAGTTACAGAGTTACAGAGTTACAGAGTCAAGAGTTATCGAGTCAAGAGTTACAGAGTCAAGAATTACAGAGTCAAGAGTTATAGAGTCAAGAGTTAGAGTCAAGAATTGTAAAAGGCTACCTAAATATTAATACAACAGTTAGAGTTGTTAGAAAAATGCAGACATTCAAAGGAGGAGAGTAAATTTGTTTGATGGTATATTTATAATGTAAACACTGCATCAGTAGATGTGTGAAAAGCCACAGAAAATTGGGAATTCAGAGACAAAGTTTAAAATTATCCATTTTTATTGGCATACCAGGAGCTTTAAAAACTAACTTATTGAATTATCAACAGTAATTTTTATTTATTGCTGAAATGTAACCAAATTTTAAACAGCTCCCATCATCCTCTGTTGGACTACAAAGAGGATGTTTAGAAATAATAGTTTTACCACTTCAAAGTTTACCTTTCGGAGGAGCCAACGATGGCGTTGAAGACTTGCTGAGTGAGGATCATCAGATTCCTTCTGTTCTTCTCAATGTTCTCTGACGGCTCCAGTCTGAAAACGAAACAGTCAAATTAACAAACGTATATTTACGCAAGCACCAACACGAGTCAGAAGTAGTGTTGGTGCTTCCAAACTCATCTGCCTTTTGTACAACTTTCAACTTGAAGGATGCAAGCATCGCACAAAACAGGTTTCTGTGGCATAGTGGCGCACGCGTTACTGCTGTGTAGCCAAATTTTCAATCTAGTAGTTCATTTACTGCGCCAATATACCCACTGACATGGACTGATTCAAAAAATCGTCTTAAATGTCACCTGCAATGACCACACCAATTGATTTACACATAATCTTAAGTATTTGTTGGGTTAATCCATGTATCTTTAGCAGGAGAGCTAAGAACAACAGCCACACCTTCTGGGCACCTGCTGTGTCAGCAGTGCAATTTACACACAGTATTTTCTTCTTTTGGGATGACCCCTGACCTTTGACACTCACCGAGCTGGGTCTACCTCATAGGAGACGTTCTGTTTGTCAGCTTTGAACATCTCCATGATGAGAGGGTAGAGCAGTTCACGCAGATAGCCCTGGCCATATATCTTGAAGCAGTATGCCATGATCTTACTGGCGAGACTGTTGCCTCGAAATAACGTCTGCATACAGTCCGCTATCTCCACCTGGTGGCAAACACGGGAAGTATGAAATAGAAAACGTGAATCAGACTATATGTGAAACCAAAAATGTGAAACCAAAAATGTGAAACCAAAAATGTGAAACTGAAAATGTGTAACCAAAAATGTGAAACTGTTAGAAACATGAAATCCAAATGTGACGCTATGTGAAAATAGCAAAGTGTCGGTCAAACACACAAAAAAACAATTCCGATATTAAGAACCTTTCAAAACGAATTCACACGATCTAACTTGGGTATGGACATTTTGTAGGTGCATTGACAATAACCACACAATGCCACTGCCAGTCTTGAAGAAAAATCCTTAAAATCTGGAGATAACATCACAATTTATCCGCAAAAAGTAATGTTAGCATCATACAATATTTTAGACTATATAACAACAAAAAACACTAAATGAAACTGCTAACATTATATTTGTGGTACAAAACAAGAGTCAATGTTAACAAGAACATGGTATTACAACATGACCACATTTGCAGTCCTTACCTCCTTTGAGAACATGTTCCACAGCAATTGATACAGCAGGTGCTTGGCATCAAACAGGTTCACAAACACTCGCGCCAGCTCATCCTGTAAACACATGTAACACAGACATGGTATCTGAGAGATCCAATATATTGAACATCATCTAACAAACACTTGCGCCAGCTCATCCTGTAAACACATGTAACACAGACATGGTATCTGAGAGATCCAATATATTGAACATCATCTAACAAACACTTGTGCCAGCTCATCCTGTAAACACATGTAACATAGACATGGTATCTGAGAGATCCAATATATTGAACATCATCTAACAAACACTTGCGCCATCTCATCCTGTAAACACATGTAACACAGACATGGTATCTGAGAGATCCAATATATTGAACATCATCTAACAAACACTTGCGCCAGTTCATCCTGTAAACACATGTAACACAGACATGGTATCTGAGAGATCCAATATATTGAACATCATCTAACAAACACTTGCGCCAGCTCATCCTGTAAACACATGTAACATAGACATGGTATCCGAGAGATCCAATATATTGAACATCATCTAACAAACACTTGCGCCAGCTCATCCTGTAAACACATGTAACACAGACATGGTACCCTGAGAGATCCAATATATTGAACATCATCTAACAAACACTTGCGCCATCTCATCCTGTAAACACATGTAACACAGACATGGTATCTGAGAGATCCAATATATTGAACATCATCTAACAAACACTTGCGCCAGCTCATCCTGTAAACACATGTAACACAGACATGGTATCTGAGAGATCCAATATATTGAACATCATCTAACAAACACTTGCGCCATCTCATCCTGTAAACACATGTAACACAGACATGGTATCTGAGAGATCCAATATATTGAACATCATCTAACAAACACTTGCGCCAGCTCATCCTGTAAACACATGTAACACAGACATGGTATCTGAGAGATCCAATATATTGAACATCATCTAACAAACACTTGCGCCAGCTCATCCTGTAAACACATGTAACACAGACATGGTATCTGAGAGATCCAATATATTGAACATCATCTAACAAACACTCGCGTCAGTTCATCCTGTAAACACATGTAACACAGACATGGTATCTGAGAGATCCAATATATTGAACATCATCTAACAAACACTTGCGCCAGCTCATCCTGTAAACACATGTAACACAGACATGGTATCTGAGAGATCCAATATATTGAACATCATCTAACAAACACTTGCGCCAGCTCATCCTGTAAACACATGTAACACAGACATGGTATCCGAGAGACCCAATATATTGAACATCATCTAACAAACACTTGCGCCATCTCATCCTGTAAACACATGTAACACAGACATGGTATCTGAGAGATCCAATATATTGAACATCATCTAACAAACACTCGCGCCAGCTCATCCTGTAAACACATGTAACACAGACATGGTATCCGAGAGATCCAATATATTGAACATCATCTAACAAACACTTGTGCCAGCTCATCCTGTAAACACATGTAACACAGACATGGTATCTGAGAGACCAATATATTGAACATCATCTAACAAACACTTGCGCCAGCTCATCCTGTAAACACATGTAACACAGACATGGTATCCGAGAGATCCAATATATTGAACATCATCTAACAAACACTTGCGCCAGCTCATCCTGTAAACACATGTAACACAGACATGGTATCCGAGAGATCCAATATATTGAACATCATCTAACAAACACTTGTGCCAGCTCATCCTGTAAACACATGTAACACAGACATGGTATCTGAGAGATCCAATATATTGAACATCATCTAACAAACACTTGCGCCAGCTCATCCTGTAAACACATGTAACACAGACATGGTATCTGAGAGATCCAATATATTGAACATCATCTAACAAACACTCGCGCCTAGCTCATCCTGTAAACACATGTAACACAGACATGGTATCTGAGAGATCCAATATATTGAACATCATCTAACAAACACTTGCGCCAGCTCATCCTGTAAACACATGTAACACAGACATGGTATCTGAGAGATCCAATATATTGAACATCATCTAACAAACACTTGCGCCATCTCATCCTGTAAACACATGTAACACAGACATGGTATCCGAGAGATCCAATATATTGAACATCATCTAACAAACACTTGCGCCAGCTCATCCTGTAAACACATGTAACACAGACATGGTATCTGAGAGATCCAATATATTGAACATCATCTAACAAACACTTGCGCCAGCTCATCCTGTAAACACATGTAACACAGACATGGTATCTGAGAGATCCAATATATTGAACATCATCTAACAAACACTCGCGCCAGTTCATCCTGTAAACACATGTAACACAGACATGGTATCTGAGAGATCCAATATATTGAACATCATCTAACAAACACTTGCGCCAGTTCATCCTGTAAACACATGTAACACAGACATGGTATCTGAGAGATCCAATATATTCAACATCATCTAACAAACACTCGCGCCAGCTCATCCTGTAAACACATGTAACACAGACATGGTATCCGAGAGATCCAATATATTGAACATCATCTAACAAACACTTGCGCCAGTTCATCCTGTAAACACATGTAACATAGACACAGTAACTGAGACATTCGCCACATTGCACTTTGTCTATGTCACTGTCTATGTCAGTCAAGATTATGCGTGTCACCACTGCGAACTTACGCCTTTGCCAGCAAGTCTGATAACAGTTATGTGTGAGAATTAATTACTACTGCTTCAAATCAAACATCCCCCATAAAATTGTTACTTTAAAAAAATGTCCATTATGTTTTGTTTTATTGCTGATTTTGACTGGCAGAAATACATATCGTATAATTCTAAATGTTAGTGTGCAGTTTAGTTTCCTCGACAAACAATCAACATCTAATTTAAAATGTGCATTTTTTGATAGACAGTATGACCTTGTTGCTTTTTAAAAGTTTGTTTCAATTTTAGCAATAACTATAATTGTTGAAGACATATTATTGTAAAGCCATCATAAGTGTCATAAAAAGTTACGTAATTCCATTTCAATTTTTTTAAATTCCCACACTGCACACACATGACCGTGCTATCACCATAGCAACCATTACTAACATACCATGTGAGGTGTTGCCACGACGCTGGCCAGCGCCATGGCGATGGGCAATTCTCCCTTGTCACCTATCATGGTGACAAGCTCGACGAGTCTCTCAAAGCGATCAGCGAGGGCGGTCTCAGCCAGAGTCTCAAACTCTGTTCCCTGCTGAAGGATCTTTGTGAGAACCTCCATGAAGGCTGCCCGGCTCTGCTGGTCTCTATGGTAACCAAGTCCTGAAAGAGGTCAACGGTGATGTCATAGTACCAAATGAAGATGTGCCAGAATTGGGTGACAATATCAATTGAATAAAGCCTTGGTATTCCAGGCAGGGTTGGGTTCAAATACGTATTTGTAATTGTATTTGAATGCAGAAATTTGGTGTATTTGTAATTGTATTTGAATACCGAAATTTGGTGTATTTGTAATTGAATTGAAAATCACAAAAGGGCATTTGATATTTGGTCTGTATTTGAAAAGTATTCGCAAATATAATCAAATACACATAAAAATTACCAACAAAAGGTCAAGCATTGCCTGACATAAACTGGCTCCGGGGTTAAGTCAAATTTTGTTTATGCCTGGTCAACAGTGGAATTAAAAAGTTGACGAACCAATGGAATGCATCAGTCCACTGTCAATGTTTGCATTGAGGAGGTTTGACATGGCGAGAACGGTGCAGTTTCTGAGTGCGCTCAGATTGGAGCTGGAGCGCTTGCGACCTCCCTCGCTACACTTCTCCTCCGTGGCCTCCTCCGAGCAGTCATTGAGAAGGTTCATGAAGAGGGTGAAGTGTCTGGCAGGGAGGCAAACACACTCAGTAAAAGACACACAAAGTATCATATCTTATTTTATGTAATAACCAAGACAAGTCCAATGTAGTTGAAAATTGAAATGGCCAATTGAATGGCATTTATTTAAATTGGTAGGAATAACATGTAACTCTAAAACCATACAAATATAGGACACTGAGCCCCTGTCCAGTGTCGCCTACTGGTTTCTCTGAGGCCAAACCTCACAATAACGTTCTACATATAAAACTAATACATGCAAGAGTACAAACATTCGCACCAAATACAAAATTTTTACTTCTAAAAGGTGGGACCAATTCGCCACAAGGTCACCGATATCACTGTCATATCTTATTAACTGTTAATATTATATCAACTGTTAATTTTTATACCGAGCCACATTGCCCTTAACCTTGGGTCAGTGTGGTAATAAGTATGTGAATAATTTAAAATGTCTGCATTAAGTTACATCTCTCTACTACGACACAAGTATCACCCCCTTGTACAACATGTTTAATACATCTATTAGATTGTAGACAGCAGAGAACAAGGGGTCAGAAGAATATCTGATTGGTGAAAAAAAACAAAGAGAAAATGTGGGATTAGGGAGGCTAGTATGATGAAACTGAAACTGAAAGTAGTTGAGAGCAGATTGAGCAGAGAACATTTATACAGATTGACAGAGAACTGATATAACAAACACAGCAACACACTGGAGAATGGCGCAGTGAAGAGATATGTCAATATTACGATGGAGAGATGGCGTCAAACAAGCTGATATATACAACTGACACTTGGAAAACATCACGGAAGACTTGGACTGACAGAAAAGCGGACAGAGCATACAGGGTGATGTGGTTCCCACCGCAGTAGGGGTCAAAGGTGAGAATAACAACCGCAAAGGAAGGTGCCTTACTTGAGGAAGAGTTGTGACTTTGCCTCCATCAGGTCGCCGCGGTCACTCTCCTCTGGCTGCAGAGGCAAACCAGCCAGCAGCGATGCCACCGCCTCCATACTGGCCAGGTCCAGGTCTCTGAGTCACACAGAAAACATCTGTCAGGTAGGTCACGTTTTTATATCAATTACAGCACATGCATTAATGCAGTTTTCTATGTCTCACACGGCATCTGTTGGCTAGGCAACAATCTATATTGACACAGCATCTGTCCACTAGGCAAGTTTATTTCAACACTGAACAATTGCTTTATTGTGTGATTGTCCAAAAACAAAATAGACTACAGGAAATACACATACAAATCATAATAGAAAATGAACAGGAAAGCGAACTGTATGCCATGACAAATTTTGGTGCAGTTGTGCTGATGCGATGCAAGCATGCGACAGTTACTCAAATAATTCCACACAAAGGCATCTGTCAGGTAGGTAACTTCTAGAAGTTAGGCAACGATCTGTATCTCAGATAACACCAATCAGACAGCTGTCAATATTATAAACACCTAGCAGCTATACAACAATCTGTAATCATCTGCAACGAAGGCTAATCAAGTCAAAACCACATCTCCTAAGAGGTCCTTTAGAAAGTCAATCCAGGAACTAAACTGTTCCCTCCGCCACATAATCAATCAACAGCACTGCTGACCTTGACACCAGGCACACGTCGCCTTGTACATTCAGCTGGTGGGAGTTGCCCATGATCCAGTCGGTTAAGTATTCAACCAGTTTGTTCCGGAATTTCATCTCTTTCCGAAACGTCAGATCGTCACGTCGGTTCATCATCTGAAATATAAATGTTGTTTCTACATCACCAACACAGCATACACCGGCCACGCATCATTTGGATGGGTACAACCCATTTGGATTGGTAAAAATATCACAGGATGGGTAAATAATTAAGAGTATTGAATATATTGTTCATGGCTCCAAGAGTGGCTTATTGTAAGATTTAACTTACTTTGGAGCATAAATTTGAGTGTTGGCTCAGATTTCGGCAGGATAACCAAATTATCCTGCCGAAATCTGAGCCAACACATGCGACACCAGTACACAGACAAAGCCTGTAGCTGATGGGTTGAAACTTCGTACTCATCAATAAATTTATGCTCCAAAGTAAGTTAAATGATACAATAAGAGCACAGGTCTTCCAAAAAATCAGATATTCTCAGTATTGCCTTGAAAATGGATGTCACACTTGTGTTTGTAGTTTATTTCAGGTCATAATACACGTCGCCACTGGGTGGTATGTCTTGAATTAACATGGCCCATCATGCAATTGTTCTATATGCAGGTAAACAGCTAACATGTTTGTCGCCATGCCAATATTATGAATATAGCTTTCATTGTATACATGCAATATGGATATGTGTAAAATATTGTAAAGCCTTAATTTATTCTATTTATTTTAATGTTTTAAAGTTTTTTTTTTTAATAAGTTTAGTCAAATAATCACAGAAATATGTTTTAATGTCTTAAATTATTTAAATTAGTTTTATATATACATATATATTCTCTACATTTTAACTTATACTTATGCCAATGTCTTAAATTATATATTATTTCACTCTATTTTAACTAATATACTTTGCATGTTTTATGTACCATTTTCAATCGCTATGATTGACCAAAGTGAAAAAAATATATATTATTATTATACATGCATTATTTATTTTGTACTCATTACACGTATTTTATGTTTTATTGCTGTCATTTGAAATACTCTGTATGCTTTTTATGTTTTATGTCTCATTGCTTTACACTTGTTTGTCGGAAAATAGCTCAGATGAGCTAATGTTATCAAATTCACATGTAAACCGACGTTAAATAAAGCTTCTTGTATCTTGTATCTTGTATGCATGTCTCCACCAAAAAGTGTGAATGGCAAAAAATTTATCCTGCATAAAGGCCTGAATTCCAAGATAAGGAATCCGTCCAATTATTGGGATCACTCAGAGGAGTTTTTGCCTCACTTCAGATCACATCTGTTCATCTTGCAGTAATAATGTTCTGTCTTTGTATTAAATGTAAACAGTAAATACGACAAGACGATAGCTATGGAGAAATCAAAAATGATGATTCGTTCTTGACAGAATTATGAAGTTGGTAAAGATCTTGGCAGATGAGGATGTACACATAGCAATGAAGGTATTTAATACGTTTTGGCACTTTATGGTTTTTAGAAGCTATGCATGGGTGAGAGTTGAGGACCATGAACCAGAAGAAAGGAAACAAATATTTTAAAATGTGGCATTTCAGGCAGAAAGAGCAAGAAGCAAACAGCCAGCTGGTCTCAGGTGGTTTTCTCCAAACAGCCCAAACTTGGGCTAACGCAGGAGTTGTCGTTCTCTAGAATTAGTGAGTCCACTACAGGTTACACATTTACGCCCTGTCTGGGATCTTTTACTTCTCCTGGCATAGACACCAGGTAGAAGGGACCACCAGCTTTTAGTGTCTCTTCCGAAAGACACAGGCAAATGTGGGGTGGACGAAAATGCTTAAGTTTCGAAATGGCAATAGGTGGGATTGAACCACCGTCCCCTCGATTGACAGTCCAGCACTCTACTGCGCCACCACCACTCCCCACAAAAACTTGCCCAAGGATTTAACCCTGCAGCACAGGATTCAAACCCGGGTTCTCTTAGTTGAGAGTCCGAAGCTCTACCCACTGAGCCACAGCGGTCTATGTAGAATCTAGTTGTGATGAGAAGAAGACACTGACAGATGACAAGGGACGCAACGATATTGACAACAGACAGGTTGACAGAAGGGACAGCGAAGAACATTCATTATGGATGGCCCTAGATGTACGATTTGACGGCACATCACATAAAATCACATATTGCATAGTCTAACAGATTCGCCAAAGTGACTGACCGCTTCGACGAGCTGGCACAGTTTTGTCTTTGTCTGAATCGCATGGATTGTCGAGTCGAGATGGCGGACATATCTGAAACAGAACAGGTCTTAGAGGACAAGCCACATACTAAAAAGAATTTATTATCACACATTAAAATGGCAATGGTACGAAAAGATAGCAAAGAAATTAGATTACCAAACTTTCTTCAGAACAATTCTTCTTAGATCGAAGACTTTTATTTCTGCATATGTAAAATGTGTTTTCTTGGTAAAGGCTTTGATCATATATGATATGTTAACTTCTTAAGTACTGGTGACACTGACTGACAACTTCATTGCAGTTCATAATAACCCTTGTCAGGCAATTAGGAACTGCCTCAACGTTGTTCGTTGGTTCGTTGGTTCGTTGGTTCGTTGGTTCGTTGGTTCGTTGGTTCGTTGGTTCGTTGGTTCGTTGGTTCGTTGGTTCGTTGGTTCGTTGGTTCGTTGGTTCGTTGATCCTTTCACCAGTCTGTATGATTTGCTTCTAGTGTTTGGCACATTTGATAGCGATATCATTGTCCATCATAAGCATGCACTCTCCATCAACTCACAGACAGGAGATGCTGCATGGTCTGTCTAGTGCCAGTCACAATTCTCCAGGTCATTGAAATAGCCCCATTTTAGCATTTTGGTTCTCAACCGGCCAAGTTGTTTGTGACGTCGGTTTAACGCCTCAATTGACATACTTCTGCAATTTTATTTGTAAATATGTCTGTTTAGACACAAGCCCTCACCTGACTATGGCCAACATGAGGGCCTCGATGCTAGTGATGCCGAGGTGGTCACACGGAGACTCCGTCTTGTTCTCCAGGATTGTTTTCATGATGAAGATGATGTTCTCAATGAACTGTGTGTTCATGTCTATCACGATAACCTGGCATCGGGAAATGGAACAGAAAAGTGAGACAATCTCCCTTAATTTTTTTATTTCCTATTTGTTAAAGCGACATGGTCCGTTTGTGGCTTTTTATTGCAAAATCATGTTATACAGTATAAATTATATCTATTATAGCGTAAAGACAGTCAAATTATGTTTTCATGTACCATTTAGGGGTTGAAAATAGACGCAGTAAGGGCGCTTAACTCTGTGTACACATTGACCATGAGGCTTTTTCGAAACACAACAATTACATTCTCCCTGTGCATTTGTCTTTAATTGTTACATAGGATTCTAATTTGTATGAGCCAACACCTACCCACAGAGCAACAAAGAAAGGATTGCAGTTGTCACCATTTAAGCATTTTGAACTTTTAAAACATATTCTCTGTGGAGGAGATTGGTTCATCATTCAACATTCCTAAAAACATCACTACAAAATCTGACTTTGTACTTTTTGAAATAACACATTAATGGTACACATGTTGATAGCAATAGCAAACCTCACGGGCAAGTGGCAAAATAAAAAGACCCCAGTATACACGAAGACAAACACCTGACTGTAAAACTGCTCAATGGCAAAACAGTGATAATTAAAAACAAAAGCAGTTTTCCAGAAAATGCTGCAAATTTGATTTGACCAATCAACATCCACAATCCCCTCACATAACAAATTTGCCTATTCCGTCGAAGATTACTGTGCTGTGTGTACCAGATTTATCAACTTAAAAAAGCAGCACACAGACCTGTCCAGACTGGTCAAAGAACTTGTCGACAAACAACTTGATCTCATCAAAGAGTATCGCGTAGATGGCGGCATTGAGTTCATGACCAACGAGCTCCTTCACGTGCTTCTGAATCTGGGGCCCAAACTTCTCATTGTTGCACATCAGCAACTTCAGCAAATGACCTATGAACCTGGAAGCAAGGCCATGAACTTTAGTCATGTGACACAGTATCAAATTTACAGAAATAATATGGCAATTTTTTATATCGGTTTAAAATTATTCACGAATTTTTTTATCAGTTGCTCTAAGTAACCTGACAGCATGTTGTGGTTTACAGCCGATGTTGTTAAGACGTTCCTTTATTGCCGAAATAGAAAATGGCTAATCCTCAGACATTTAACAAGAAATTTCAACTGCAACCTTGTCCGATTACTTAAGCTACTATGCCACTTTTTCGGATGACTACAGAGCTCTATGAACTTTACACCAGTGCAGTCTGATATAAAACGTGCATAAATTAAACGTTTATTCATCAATGTGAATCTCTCCATAGGGGGCAGCACTGGTGTACTCACTGCGTGACGGGGCAGTAGTGGGAGTCTCCA
>JAODUO010000892.1:37500-62500 GCA_025642075.2 Ridgeia piscesae | reverse complement strand
GACTGAGGACAACAAAGACACAGACAAAGACAGACTGAGACACAGACTGAAGACAACAAAGACACAGACAAAGACAGACTGAGACACAGACTGAAGACAACAAAGACACAGACAAAGACAGACTGAGACACAGACTGAAGACAACAAAGACACAAAAGACAGACTGAGACACAGACTGAGGACAATAAAACACAGACAAAGACAGATGAGACACAGACTGAAGACAACAAAGACACAGACAATAGACAGACTGAGACACAGACTAGAAGACAACAAAGACACAGACAAAACACTGAACAAGATGAAGACAACTAAAGCAAAGACGACTGAGACACAGATGAAGGACGAACAAAGACACAGACAAAGACAGACTGAACACAGACTGAGGACGAATAACAACAAGACAACAGACAGACTGAGACACAGACTGAGGACAACAAAGACACAGACAAAGACAGACTGAGACACAGACTGAGGACAACAAAGACACAGACAAAGACAGACTGAGACACAGACTGAAGACAACAAGACTACAGACAAAGACAGACTGAGACACAGACTGAAGACAGACAAAGACACAGACAAGACAGACTGAGACACAGACTGAAGACACAAAGACACAGACAAAGACAGACTGAGGACACAAAGACACAGACAGACTGAGACACAGACTGAGGACAAGACAGACTGAGACACAGACTGAAGACAACAAAGACACAGACAAAGACAGACTGACACACAGACTGAGGACAATAAAGACACAGACAAAGACAGACTGAGACACAGACTGAGGACAACAAAGACACAGACAAAGACAGACTGACACACAGACTGAGGACAATAAAGACACAGACAAAGACAGACTGAGACACAGACTGAAGACAACAAAGACACAGACAAAGACAGACTGAGACACAGACTGAGGACAATAAAGACACAGACAAAGACAGACTGAGACACAGACTGAGGACAACAAAGACACAGACAAAGACAGACTGAGACACAGACTGAAGACAACAAAGACACAGACAAAGACAGACTGAGACACAGACTGAAGACACAAAGACACAGACAAAGACAGACTGAGACACAGACTGAGGACAACAAAGACACAGACAAAGACAGACTGAGACACAGACTGAAGACAACAAAGACACAGACAAAGACAGACGAGACACAGACTGAAGACAACAAAGACACAGACAAAGACAGACGGAGACACAGACTGAAGACAACAAAGACACAGACAAAGACAGACTGAGACACAGACTGAAGACAACAAAGACACAGACAAAGACAGACTGAGACACAGACTGAAGACAACAAAGACACAGACAAAGACAGACTGAGACACAGACTGAAGACAACAAAGACACAGACAAAGACAGACGGAGACACAGACTGAAGACAACAAAGACACAGACAAAGACAGACTGAGACACAGACTGAAGACAACAAAGACACAGACAAAGACAGACTGAGACACAGACTGAAGACAACAAAGACACAGACAAAGACAGACGGAGACACAGACTGAAGACAACAAAGACACAGACAAAGACAGACTGAGACACAGACTGAAGACAACAAAGACACAGACAAAGACAGACTGAGACACAGACTGAAGACAACAAAGACACAGACAAAGACAGACTGAGACACAGACTGAAGACAACAAAGACACAGACAAAGACAGACTGAGACACAGACTGAAGACAACAAAGACACAGACAAAGACAGACTGAGACACAGACTGAAGACAAAAAGACACAGACAAAGACAGACTGAGACACAGACTGAAGACAACAAAGACACAGACAAAGACAGACTGAGACACAGACTGAAGACAACAAAGACACAGACAAAGACAGACTGAGACACAGACTGAAGACAACAAAGACACAGACAAAGACAGACTGAGACACAGACTGAAGACAACAAAGACACAGACAAAGACAGACTGAGACACAGACTGAAGACAACAAAGACACAGACAAAGACAGACTGAGACACAGACTGAAGACAACAAAGACACAGACAAAGACAGACTGAGACACAGACTGAAGACAACAAAGACACAGACAAAGACAGACTGAGACACAGACTGAAGACAACAAAGACACAGACAAAGACAGACTGAGACACAGACTGAGGACAACAAAGACACAGACAAAGACAGACTGACACACAGACTGAAGACAACAAAGACACAGACAAAGACAGACTGAGACACAGACTGAAGACAACAAAGACACAGACAAAGACAGACTGATACACAGACTGAGACAACAAAGACAAAGACAGACTGAGACACAGACTGAGGACACCAAAGATACAGACAAAGACAGACTGAAAACACCAAAGATACAAACACCAAAGACAGACTGAAAACAACAAACATACAGACAAAGACAGACTGAAAGACAACAAACATACAGACAAAGACAGACAGACACACAGACTGAGGACAACAAAGACAAAGCTGAGACTGACCAGTGGTCAAGACTGTGCTGGCCGCTGCTAGCTCTGTGTAGACATTGTAGTTCGGCAGCAGCTGGGTGACTGACAGCTCGTCAGCCCCACAGCGGATGTCTGCCTCTTCACACAGGAGGTGGAAACACGACATCGCAGTCAGCACGGCTTCGATGTCAACACTCCAGAGGTACATGAAGAACACCACCTGGTGACAAACACAAACATCTTATCGTCTGTCACTCTAAATTAACCTGGTTACAAGTGACAGTAAACTGAGTGGCTGGGTGACTGTATTGGCTATCTCCGAGTGGGTGACCTTAATTGCAAGGTGGCTATATCATCAAGGTGATTGTAAACCAATACAACAAATTCATAATGAGGGCATATCTAGGAAGACTATATAGGCACTTTATAAAAAAAATGGTAAATTAAAAATATGGGCAATAATGATGGGCAAACAGTGCACCGTTTGATAAAACATTTTGGCATGACTTATTATTATATTTCTTTAGTATATTTACAGCACTCTGAATAGCAGTAGCTAACTACAAGATGGACAGGAAAAACATGCTGCTAGATATAGCAAAAAATGGCAGGACATGAGCAAAAAGCACAGAAACAGCCAGAAAATAACAAACAGGCTCATCTGAATTGTGTACCATTCATAATTCTTATCCTTTTACGATAACAACACCTATAGGTACATGGATAATTATAAATAATTACCAGAGCTAAAAAATTAAACTGTTGACCTTTAAATGTAGCACTATCTCATTTATGGTCATGAAAATGTTCATCAAGTTGCAGGTATATTATTCAAGCAAAATATATGACACAACTAATAATTTCTACTCACATCAACATTTCAGCCACCATCGGCAGCCTTTTTTGAGAACTGAATTGTCATTAAAAAGTGACAATTCAGTTCCTGAAGAAAAATGACAATTCAGTTCCTGAAGAAGGCCGCCGATGGTGGCCGAAACGTTGATGTGAGTAGAAATTAATAGTTGTGTAATCATAAATTCTGCCTGATTTTTGCTACTCACCTCCAGCTTGATGTGGGCCTGTTTACACACAGGGATGTTACTGCCAAAGTTGGCGTAGTCTTTGTGCTTCCTCAGGAAGTTGTTCTGACAAATCAGGATCTCTCTCAGCCACTTCAAGATCTCCGTGTAGTTCAGGATCTGGTGCTGGATCAACTTCTGTGAGATTGAGAAGAGCACCTGCGAACTGAGTTCAGATGCAAAGGGTTAATTGTTACCCGAGTCAAGATGCAAATCTAGAATTAATAAAACACAATTAAAATCCCACCTTGAAAATATGCAATGCCACTTCCAAGCGATAAATTCCAACTTTAAAAGTCCCAAGGTAAAACTAAATTCCCATAATTTTAACATGGTTTCATATGTATTTGAACATCGCTTAAATTATACAAATTCATTGGTCTGCTGCAAAAATTCAATTTAAAAAAATCAACTCCAATTCCGAAATCACGACTAGCAGTCAATAAATTCAAGAATGGAATTTATCAAATACCTGAATGATATTGTGATGATTCAAGAGATTAAGAGTGAAGCAAAGGGTTAATTTACACCTGCGTACCTGAAATCCCAGAATGTCTTAATTGGTGCTTCCGGATTCCACAGCTCAATGATCTCTGGTTGGTGCAGACACAACAGAGCCTGGGAAGACGGAGACATAGTAACAACATGGATACATTGTAACAACACGGATACATTGTAACAACATGGATACATTGTAACAACATGGATACATTGTACCAACATGGATACATTGTAACAACATGGATACATTGTAACAACATGGATACATTGTACCAACATGGATACATTGTAACATGGATACATTGTACCAACATGGATACATTGTAACAACATGGATACATTGTAACAACATGGATACATTGTACCAACATGGATGCATTGTAACATGGATACATTGTAACATGGATACATTGTACCAACATGGATACATTGTAACAACATGGATACATTGTAACAACATGGATACATTGTAACAACATGGATACATTGTAACAACATGGATACATTGTAACAACATGGATACATTGTAACAACATGGATACATTGTAACATGGATACATTGTACCAACATGGATACATTGTAACAACATGGATACATTGTACCAACATGGATACATTGTACCAACACGGATACATTGTACCAACACGGATACATTGTACCAACACGGATACATTGTAACAACATGGATACATTGTAACAACATGGATAGAATGATGCAACAATGGTAAACATTGTAACAATACTGATCAATACAATGTAACAGTATATAAACATTGTAAAATGAACACATTTTACAAGTTTCCAACTGGAAACTGTACAGGATCCTTGTTACATTTAACATCAGGATATAGGTAACATGGATGTAAAACATTGATACCTTGTAAATAAATCATGGAAATGTTGTAACATGTGCTCTTTTAACAACATAACCACACTGTTATCACAATATTAACAGTGCCATTTCCCCCCTAATAGTAAAAATGCTCAGTCCACAATCCCCATGTTTTATCCAGCTCCACATATAACAAGCTGCATTACAATGGAGCATGACTGTACATGGAAGAGTTTCTTAGTATATAACAAGCAAAAGGTATCTCAGTGTTCAACAGAATGTATCAGTACAAGAAGAATACATCAGTACTTTAAATGTACATAATTACAAAAACAAATATCTCAAAATGCGAATGTTTCCTACTACAAATGATTACATCCTCCCAGCTCTCTATCCCTTCTGTTTTCATCCTCCCCTTTCCCCTATCTGTGTATCCCTGTACCCACCTCCATAGCTTCCTGGGCGAGATCCGGCATTGTCTGTTGGTGAACCAACAACACAAGTCCGTTGATCAGCTCCAGACTGGAACTCTGGATCTCGTGGCCCGCCTTGCCTGGGTTCTATCACAAACATCACACAAACATTTAGCTTTGGAGCCGATTCTACACTAATTAAGTTTACAGGTACTAACAATCAATCGATGAATGGATGAATCAAAGACTCACTCGCTCACTCGCCCAAAAATAACCGTAAAATGTTAAAATTGTAAACAGAACCAGATTATAAAAACACAAATTTTGCCGACACCATTAAATCTAATCGCAAAGTCCTCTTGTTTTCAGCATATTCACTGCTGTCTACAGGCACATAAGCATCTATGCAGCTGGGTGAACTGAGGCAAGGTTGACTGGGAAAATTGCTTAGAAATGACTACAACTGACTTTGTAATCAGGCACGACCACACAAACATTGACCAAACAGATGCAACTATTTACCAGTGACGAGATCAAAGAAGGCTGACAATCTGCAGTCGAAAGACATCTTTGCAAATATTTCTGTGACCAAACATGACCAGTAGATGGCGCCACTTACATGCAGCATGACGATGGGGTCGGCGTGGACGAGTCTCACGATCCACAGGAGCAGATACTTGTAGCTCGGCGTGTCATCCGAAGACTTCTCCTTGAAGTTCAACCGTGTCACTTTCTCCCTCAGAGTGAGGCTCTGTTGCCATGGAAACAAGATTATGTAGTGCGCAAAGGATTTCAGGAAAATGTGAAAATGAGTCAGTGAATATTGTAAGTTCTGGTGTAACTTGTCCATGTCATTAACATTGCAACACAAAGTTCAAAAACCCTGAAACGTTAAAAAAACAGAAAGGAAGACCAAATACGAAATGTGTTGGGGAATTATGTAGTGTACTTTGAATGACATTTTGAAAACAATTATGGGTTATTAATAATAATAATTATTTTATAATCGTACTGTACAAGAATCTGTGGGTTTGTTTGTGGGTGGTATTTCATGCGTGCACACATGTGTACCCCATAAAAGCATGTTTACCCCCATGAACATGTGTATCCCCGTATGACCATATGTACCCCATCACCATGTGTACTCCCATGAACCTGCATACCCCCTATGACCATGCATACCCCCTATGACTATGCATACCCCTATGACCGCGTGTACCCCCTATGAGGGTACATACCCCCTGTGAGGGTGTGTACATACCGCCTGTGCGTTCCTCAGTGGCATGTGTGTCATCTGTGTCACTTTGTTCAATGTCTCAGTGAACAGATTTCTCAGGTCCGCTGACTTTCCGTACATGATTTCAATGTTTGGCCACCAACTCAGTCGACTCTGAAGAGAGAGAAAGCACTTAATAGTAATCACATTTCCCCTTAATTTTACCAGTTCATCAGTCTAATGATCTTCACATGTCGGTGGCTTCCTGCTCACGATGTTCTCTCTACACTTCTGGTTTCCAATGCTTATTAATTCAGGCTGACACACAACAGGGCAAACAAAATTCTATTTACTACACCTTGATTTTCAGACAATTTTCACGGAGCAGTTTAACGTTACCGGAATAAACAAAGTAACCATAGCAACAGACAAAACTGTACTGCTTCTAACGTGATGCTAACTACTAGCAGATTCTGAAATGTACATTTAATAATCTAGTTCTATCATTAAAACACACTGCAATCCAACAATATCTAGATACACCAGCAGTGTAAAATACATTACAAGAACACTGGGACATTTGAGGACACAATCAGCATACCTGTGTGATGATGCGATACAGCACGTTGACGAGAACGAAGTGGAAGGTTGGCGGAGACTGCGTATTGATACACACTTTGAGTAACTCGGTGTTGTGCGGCGTGATACGGAAGCAGGAGAGGAAACAGTCGATCATGAGGTCAACGTCCTGACTGACGCTACTGGAGCGCGTGAACAGCTTGTTCGGGTTGAAGAGTAAGTTCTGAGCAGAAACACAAAGTGGCACTGAAATATCTCGCGTAACTCTAAAACTCAATATTTTGTGACGCCATTTGCAACAGACAGTACCTGCTCAATACGCATATCTTGCTGGACAGAGCAATCTAAAAACTGCAACGGACGATACATGACTACCACTATGTCATCGAGCAATATATTGCTCAACTGGTTAATCATTAATGACCTCAATAATATATAGAAAAAGAATCCTTTTTGGGTCCCAAATAACCCTGCATATGCGGGGTGTCTAGTTTGGGCTCAATCCACCTATATTATCCATATATGATATGATTATTAGTGATTAATTAAAACACAATTCTAATTAAATAAAGGCATAGAATTTCATAAAATTACATGTGTACATTATACAGAGTTTAATTTATCAAAGAATCATGTTCATTTTTATTTGAGACACAAATGATTCTCTCTCTTTTGGGTCCCAAAGAAACCCTTTTATGTGCTAACAATAACCTAATAATAAGCAGCACAGTTCAACTCCATGCGATACTAAATTTACTAACTCAAGCAAAATCAAAGAATTTATTTCTCTAGTGTGCTCTTAAATTAACTTGACTTCCAAATCTGACTCTACACAGAAAAGGCTAGAGCTCTGACCGTGACCCACAAACTGACCTTGAGATCTTGGACAACGGACTGCACGAGCACAAAGAGTACATTTGTGCGGTCAGTGATGTTGATGTATGTCGAAGCCTTGCACAACTTCACGCAAGTGACAGCTGCGCCCTCTGTCAGCTGTTTTGACATGCCGTGGTGACTCGTTATCGCTTTCTTCAGTTCGTCAATGAACAGTTTCTGCAAGGTCAAACTGTAGGTGTCAATCTGGTATAACACTTGTCTGTAAGATCATGAGAAAAAATCTGCAAGATCTTCAAAAAATCTGTGCAAATTGTCAATGCCAACATAAACATCATTTTGGTGAGTAACATATATATATATATATATATATATATATATATATATATATATATATATATATACATATATATACATATATACATAATATAATATATATACACACACACACACACACACACACACACACACACACACACACACACACACACACACACACACACGACATGTTCTAATGAAATAAGTTATGTCAAAAATAAATGTATCTATCTCACACACAACCAAAGTTATTGGACGCTGAACATGCCTAGCATAGAAAGTTTCAAACGGAGAAAAGCACACTTGAAGTTCGCGGTCACATAAGCACACAGTCGAGTACATCGTCGTTCCAAAATCTGCTGGTATGCTTCTATTACTCCATTTGATGCTTTCAAATAAACTCCCTAATCATGTTCATTATCAAAGATATATCATGATAACTGCTTACTGAAATTATTACAACATAATCCGAGTATTTAGCAATGTTTTCTAGCAGCGACCCAATCGATTACGCTTGTTTACAGTTAGGGAGTGCGCACTGCACTCACAGCTCCAAGCAAATCAGACCATGATAACACAGCTCAAAAACATATTATGACTGAGAATGCTTTAGTATTTATACTTGTTTACCTTCTTGATGTGTTGTGAGGAACATGGGGCCCCGGTATCTGCATTTGTAATTTCTTCCAAGATTTTCTGAAAGAGAGAAAGCAGTCATTTGCATTGCTGTGTATCTACTATAACACTGCTGTGTATCTACTCTAACACTGCTGTGTATCTACTCTAACACTGCTGTGTATCTACTCTAACACTGCTGTGTATCTACTCTAACACTGCTGTGTATCTACTCTAACACTGCTGTGTATCTACTCTAACACTGCTGTGTATCTACTCTAACACTGCTGTGTATCTACCCTAACACTGCTGTGTATCTACCCTAACACTGCTGTGTATCTACTCTAACACTGCTGTGTATCTACTCTAACACTGCTGTGTATCTACTCTAACACTGCTGTGTATCTACTCTAACACTGCTGTGTATATACTCTAACACTGCTGTGTATCTACTCTAACACTGCTGTGTATCTACTCTAACACTGCTGTGTATCTACTCTAACACTGCTGTGTATCTACTCTAACACTGCTGTGTATCTACTCTAACACTGCTGTGTATCTACTCTAACACTGCTGTGTATCTACTCTAACACTGCTGTGTATCTACTCTAACACTGCTGTGTATCTACTCTAACACTGCTGTGTATCTACTATAACACTGCTGTGTATCTACTATAACACTGCTGTGTATCTACTATAACACTGCTGTGTATCTACTATAACACTGCTGTGTATCTACTCTAACACTGCTGTGTATCTACTCTAACACTGCTGTGTATCTACTCTAACACTGCTGTGTATCTACTCTAACACTGCTGTGTATCTACTCTAACACTGCTGTGTATCTATTCTAACACTGCCGCGTATCTACTCTAACACTGCTGTGTATCTACTCTAACACTGCTGTGTATCTACTCTAACACTGCTGTGTATCTACTCTAACACTGCTGTGTATCTACTCTAACACTGCTGTGTATCTACTCTAACACTGCTGTGTATCTACTCTAACACTGCTGTGTATCTACTCTAACACTGCTGTGTATCTACTCTAACACTGCTGTGTATCTACTCTAACACTGCTGTGTATCTACTCTAACACTGCTGTGTATCTACTCTAACACTGCTGTGTATCTACTCTAACACTGCTGTGTATCTACTCTAACACTGCTGTGTATCTACTCTAACACTGCTGTGTATATACTCTAACACTGCTGTGTATATACTCTAACACTGCTGTGTATATACTCTAACACTGCTGTGTATCTACTCTAACACTGCTGTGTATCTACTCTAACACTGCTGTGTATCTACTCTAACACTGCTGTGTATCTACTCTAACACTGCTGTGTATCTACTCTAACACTGCTGTGTATCTACTCTAACACTGCTGTGTATCTACTCTAACACTGCTGTGTATCTACTCTAACACTGCTGTGTATCTACTCTAACACTGCTGTGTATCTACTCTAACACTGCTGTGTATCTACTCTAACACTGCTGTGTATCTACTCTAACACTGCTGTGTATCTACTCTAACACTGCTGTGTATCTACTCTAACACTGCTGTGTATCTACTCTAACACTGCTGTGTATCTACTCTAACACTGCTGTGTATATACTCTAACACTGCTGTGTATATACTCTAACACTGCTGTGTATCTACTCTAACACTGCTGTGTATATACTCTAACACTGCTGTGTATATACTCTAACACTGCTGTGTATCTACTCTAACACTGCTGTGTATCTACTCTAACACTGCTGTGTATCTACTCTAACACTGCTGTGTATCTACTCTAACACTGCTGTGTATCTACTCTAACACTGCTGTGTATCTACTCTAACACTGCTGTGTATCTACTCTAACACTGCTGTGTATCTACTCTAACACTGCTGTGTATCTACTCTAACACTGCTGTGTATCTACTCTAACACTGCTGTGTATCTACTCTAACACTGCTGTGTATCTACTCTAACACTGCTGTGTATCTACTCTAACACTGCTGTGTATCTACTCTAACACTGCTGTGTATCTACTCCAACACTGCTGTGTATATACTCTAACACTGCTGTGTATATACTCTAACACTGCTGTGTATCTACTCTAACACTGCTGTGTATATACTCTAACACTGCTGTGTATTTACTCTAACACTGCTGTGTATCTACTCTAACACTGCTGTGTATCTACTCTAACACTGCTGTGTATCTACTCTAACACTGCTGTGTATCTACTCTAACACTGCTGCATGTGAACACACCGAGCAGACATCTCCGTGAACTTACACAGCCACTCAGATAACATGACTAAAGTCTTTTGAATCTTTTGAATATCTGAATCATTTACACATTATTTTTAAATGAGTAAATAATTTTTACTTTTATGTTCAACAGATATCATAGTTAAACACAGTTTCCACATCGTAAAATTCATTTTTGTGTAGTAATTTGTTTTCAAATTTATTTCATAAAAAACAAACCTACTAAGTATCAACTTCATTTATGCAATTGTTTTGACTGGTTGTGAAGAAACCAAATGACAAATATTATAAACTTACGTAACGACAGACTAAGGATTGATTATCAAAACTGGAATTGCCATGTTATTTCATGTAACAGTGAAATAACATGTCCTTGTTATATGAAGATATTTCATGTAACAATGATTTCGTGTGGAAGTAGATTAAAACTCAGATGTGCTGGTAACAATCGCAACACCAGATGGCGCTGGTTGTCAACTCACCGGACAAAGAACAAGGAGCATCATCTCAAGGGGCCACACAGCAGCCTTCCTCTTGGCACTGTCTGCAAAACTGTTGAACTGCTCGAACAGTTTGTCGCAGCAATCTGGTGTAGAACAAAATGGACAAATACAAGTTATTATTCAGTCTGAAGAGATGCAATCTATACAGATTTTCTTTTGTTTCAATGTGGCGGACATTACTTGAATATTGGTACTTTTAAGGCTAGGCACTCTATCTGGGAGAATACGGTGAACACAGAGGGGGTCTCTAGTGAACACAGAGGGGGTCTCTAGTGAACACAGAGGGAGGTCTCTAGTGAACAGTCTCTAAGTGAACACAGAGGGGGTCTCTAGTGAACACAGAGGGGGTCTCTAGTGAACACAGAGGGGGCCTCTAGTGAACACAGAGGGGGTCTCTAGTGAACACATAGGGGGTCTCTAGTGAACACAGAGGGGGTCTCTAGTGTTCTGTGAACAGCAGCGGTGGTCCTATGAGGCTGAAAAATGAGCCAATCGTATTTACATTTCTTATGTGTAGTGATAGTAACCTAAGAAACACATCTGAAAAATTGGAAAAATTAATTTTCAATGGTTTCTGAGATATGACATGTAATGCACCATGCAGAGTGACGCTGTTATTCTGTTGGGCCTTCGGTTGAAAGGGTTAAATGAACTATCCCGCCAGTGTCGTCATTTGTACTGTGGGTTTCTTCTGTACTTACCAGCGAGTTCATCCAGGCCAGTGAACTCATCAGGATAGTTGTCCATCCAATTCCAGATGACCTGTAGACAGAGCACAGGGTCAAAGGTCAAGTGCATCAAAGAACAAAGGTCAAGGTTATCCTTCTTTAAGCAAAACTGACCGGAGATTTTTTTACTATTTTATTTTGGCAGTAACGGTAAACTGACACAGTGTATTTTATATATATTAAATTATTAATGATATAATATATTATTAACCAAGAAAACATGCAATTCATATTTAAAATATATATATATATATATATATACACGTACAGAAGGAAATAAACATACTGATATTAAAAATGAAAGATGCTGAAACAATTACCGAAGTCAAGAGTTTGACTGAGTACACAAACTTGTAGAAAATATCTAAGATGATTACTTGCATAGGAAAACATTTCATCTGTGACACTGACCTTCTCGAGACTTGTCGCCAGGACCAGATGGACTGGCTTCTTTAGAAACGGGAACTTTTTCACAATTTCTGTTCAACAAAAATTATGAGATCATTTCTATAATACATTACCCATAAAGCTGTTCATAATCAGAAAAATTTATTTACATTTTGCAGTAGAATAAATTAAAACTACAAACACTATTTCAGGGTTATTAGAAGTGGTAATTTTCTGCTCCATATTTATTATTGTCTTGTGAACATCATTGTTATATATTAATTAATAAGACAAGGAATAATAATAATAATAATAAGACTTCTTTTGCGCCAATATCCTTGAAGATCAAGCTCAGTGGTGCAACAAAACCAAGGGATTAAGCAAACTCGTCATCGTAAAACAATGCGTGAGTCATCAATTGATGGATGAATACCTCCCATTAACAACAGAATTACATTCCTAGCCAAAGTACATTCCCGGAATAAATTCTTGTGATTCAAATTAGTAAATTGTTTTATATGAACCATCTTCTACATCTAAGTGCATGCAGCACCAGACATAATATGGACATCTTTACTAGTTTATAAAATTAGTTTGCCTTGGTTATTAACCCACACTGTTTACATGTCTTGTTTTGTTTATTACATATTTTATTTATACCTGACAAATAATTATTTTAAAATAACACTAATATCAAAATTTATATAGCACCTTTTCCAAATACAAAACTCACAAATAACTAACACCCACCATTGAGAAGCTTTGTGAGCCGACTGCAGTCGACATTGATGTGCTGGATCAGTTCAAGGTCAGTGTAGTCAGACACATCCTCAGCAGATGGCGCTGACAATGCCGCCAGTCTACAAGGAGCATTGGTGGTTTGGTGTCACAGGCAAAATAGTTTCCTTTGTGAAGCTGCATCCATAATTAAATCAAAGTACATCTACGCTAGGGCAGGTGATAATCCCTTACCTGGCTGAGATTCTGTTGAAGACGGCAGTGAAGTTGTTTTGGCTGAGACAGAAGAGAACTTTGGAGGAGAGATGTTTCAGTTGAATGACCAGCTGGTTCTCACTCGGCAGGTTCAGAAACTGTAACAAGACGTTGTGCATTACACGTCTCTTTCTAACACTGCTTTGGCGGCAGACTGCAGTTTTTGTCATTTTAAGGATAACCTCACTTCATAGCTTTTTGTCAGCATACATGAATTTTGTTTTACTCAGACATGGAGGAGATATTTTCAAAATGAGTTTGAGTTATTTAGAATGCATAAATCTTTATGCTGGTGAAATTATAGAGCTTTATTAATATGGAATGTGTAAATACACACACTTGAGATTCATACTTTCATTTATTGGCACTGTTGAGCTTTAAAACTTGTAGAAGTTTTTCAGGTTACAAAACTGGTTTCTACCTGATGTCACACAATGTTAGTGACTAATTAATACCAGAGTAGCATATGTGTCAATAATAAAAGTTAAAAAAAATTTGCTAAGCCATTGTCAAAAATCAAAAGTTAAACCCTTCTTTAAATTAATAAAGTTAAAAAAAACTATATATGAAATTGTTACTAATTATAATATATTGTGAAATTATAAAACAATAAAATAAGATAATAAAACTGGAAATGGTCGATAATATGTATATATTTTGACTGATTAATGTGTTAGTAAATAACATTCTAAAATGTTCAGCAAAGCAGATTATTAAAAATATAAATGGAACATACAATCTGAATAAGTGAAATTATAACTCGTAAATAGTATAAAATAGACCACTGACTAAATAGCTAATAAGATCGATGCGACCACCTTACAACTGACCTTACAGATCTCGGGCAGCAGTAACTTCACATACATGGCCTCATCAAGGCGAGATGTGTCCTTTGGTTGCTGAAAGACATTACACAAGTCTCAAAGCTGTACACAGACTGCTTCAGAAAATGTCATCAAGAAAAAACTTTGTATACACCAAGTACTGTGCAAACTTACCAAGTTCTACAAATAGACAATTTATGGCATAAAAGTAGTAAAAACTTTGCATTCTTTGAATTCTGCCAATTCTAGAAAACACGTTATGTTTTTAATTTCATAAATCATAATAAATAAATTGATAAGTGTGTATATACTTCTTTCAAAACAAGTCTATTATATCATCAAAAGCATTAATTTATCACCTTAGTAAACCTGTACAACATTAGCAAAATTCAATAAGTCTGTAAATCCAATGTTGCGTTGACTAATTTCAACATTGACAATAGTCCATCAACGTACACGTTTCTATTTGGAATCACCTCCAGTCTGTACTGAGCAGTTATACTCAAACCTATTTGTTCCAAATCCTGCCACTTCCGAAGAGAAAGTGCTGACTGATATAGATTTATACATTCAAAACACTTTCAGTTAACAAGAAATGCTGATTCAGCATGGTTTCTGCCACACGTCAGAAAAAGTGTACATTTTGTACATTTCAATTTTTTTTACAATTATGAACGTCCCCTTATAAGCACACATCTTGTTAAAATCAGAACAAACACTCTGTCGTACTTACACTATTGAGAACCTGCTCCAGGGTATCAAGTATGATCATCTGTGATTCGTAGAAATTCCGTTCAGCCTCAGGTCCATAGATTCGCTGAACCAACATACACAGTTTTTATTAACAGCTTTCACACTGGCCACTGTGACATCATAGAAGAGATTGCTTTAGACATATCCAGGCAAACAAGTCAACAGACCCGGCCAACCATTCCTTAAATTGTAAGTGAATAATTTGTTCTAGTTCTTTCCTGACGAGTAAGTCTAACATTCATGCAGATTTCAAGATGTTAAGATTCAGTCTGAATTTTTTTAATGTCGGATTTTGGTGGACACATTTTTACCAATGAAAATAGTTTAATACAGTTTATATTTTTTAACAATCAATCAGAAGGCACAAAAAAACGTTCTACCCCTTGCTCTCCCATCCCCATGGCTTCTTCCCTCCTCCATTTCCCCACCCCATTCTACCAGTATTTCCATTCTTTCATTCCTCCTCTGTTTTCCTTATTTCTTCTTCCTCTCTATTTCCTCTCCTTCCCTTCCAATTTACTCCTTAACTTCCCCTACTCCCTATTGTTTGTGCCGGCACAATTTTTTAGATTTTTTTTTCCTTCAAGACGGGACATGGTTTTTTAGGCACATTCCCTGAACACAGGTTTCAAAGTGTTTACACGTCCCTCTAATATAACTCTTAAAGTTATTCAAAGTTCTTTCTTGGTGCTCATTAGGTAGGTTGTTTATAAAAATATACACAATATATATCCTAATTGTGTCAACTATCACACTTTCATTTCACAATTTAGCGAAACAACACTTAGCAACTAACTGTGAAACAGCTCACTAATATATGGTAGCTTGTCGCATACACTATCCAATCAGCATCCAGGTTTTTATCATATCACCAACAATTAAGACAACAAAAAAGAAAATTTGGACAGAGTGGCTATTGGAATTTTACCAGCTGAAGTTTGAGAATAATAAAACGACATGCACCCAATGAGGACATTAGATGATACTTTACCTTCTCAAACTGTGATCATATCCAATGTCATAACAATACTAATTTGTATAAAATATCTGCATGCATGATGTGCATGCAAGTGCACTTATGTGTGCTTTCTAGGATAGAAAACTGCACTGAGGACACAATTTGGATGTTAACTGTTAAGCCAATTTACAAACTTTTAAATGTTTATGACCTGAAATCGACTATAAACACACATGTGACACCATTTTCACTCACTTTCAAGGCATAACTAACAATATCTATGGTTTTGGAAGACCTTTTTTTGCTCCTTCATTTTTTACCCGTACACCATATTTCTACCCGTACCCATATTCGTTTCTACCCGTCCAAATGACGGATCTCGACATAAAGCTATGCCACTACGGTTACCCACCATGTTGTCGACTGACTGCAGTGTTTTGGTTAGTCCGTTGATGACGATGGAGAACTTGTGCTTGCTGACAGCAATCAGACATGCCTTGTTCTGCTCCACATTGTGGATGGACTGAGTCGTGTGAAGGCCAGTCCGAATCGGCAGCTGTAGCAAACATAAACAAGTATTTAATCCAGCACTAATCCAATAGATTCTCACGAAACAAAATTAACCTGAGACAAAACATATCATATAGTAAAATTAGTAACACAAACTGAATACCTCCAACAAATAATACAACAATGATATTTAAAAGTACTTAACATTGTGACTGGCAATGGCTGATTAATCGTCCCTAGACATCTTCCTGCATAAAAACGTTTTCATAATCAGTAATTGACCCGCTCACGTTTGGTTTCATCAGATAGTTAAGATTTTTCAAGATGGCGTATATTTACTTATGAGCAGATTGAATGACAGCAAGCTACATGCGGGCGGACAAAACATGTGACAAAGTTGATGCCCAAATTTTGGTGATTTATTATGCCTTCGGTGAATTTACGCATCTATTCATAAAGTCCCAACCCCCACATAAGTGGTATCAAAAGAAAGCTCTGTTTTTGCCCAATCTGGGAAAAATAAACATGTGGGTGGGGCTGGTCCAGTGAACAGAACCATGCTTTCAAACACCGCGTCATCTTCCCACCAGAGCAGAAGAAAATAACAAGATGGCGGACGTCCGTGTCAAAGAAGTTTCCAGATTCAAACGTTTACTTTGGATTATCTAAGTTACCACATCTATGTTTTGACAAAATTTACAGTATTCAAGAACATGGCTGTTATACTAGTTCAAATAGTTAGACCAACTGTGGATGCTTTTTGGTGTGAAGAATCGATCATTTACCAGTGCAACATTTCACCACTCGCATGGACTGTTTTGTTATTTGGCTGCTAATATATGTAGTGACTGTACGTTTGTCTCGCAGAAAGTGTAGGAAATTTGTCCACTCAGTAATTATTTGGGAACAGGATAGTGTTGTTTTCGTCATATTTTTGTGGATGATGTTCAGCTAATAATATCACTATGATTATAAAAAAGTAACTGCAAGTTCTTTTTACTTATATATCGCAGTATCCAGTCCTCAGGACGGTTCAAAGTGCTTTACACTTTACTTCCCTGACAGACCTGTTCACTCAGACACCATTTCGGCTTCTCTGGGAAGCACCCAGCCATAGTAGCTGCCATATGCTACAATTAATGCACGAAGGCTGCTCGTACACATATCCACCACTGTCTATAGTCAGGTACTCATTTATACAGCTGAGTGAAATGGAGCAATGTAGAGTGAAAAAACATGCCCAAGGTTTTAACACCGCAGCATAGGATTCGAACCAGGGTTCTCGTAGTCGAGAGTCCGAAGTTCTACCCCTGAGCCCTTGTGCTCTACATTATCCGATATAATATAGATAGTATAATTTATTACGAGTTCATTTGGCAGTAAAATTATATATTGTTAATATTTTTTATACGTATTTGCAGTTATGATTTTTATTGTAACAGTATATAAAAGACGATTTTTGCTGGCGGTTGCTATAGACCTATAGATCTGAAATGCAGTACAAACAGATGAATGGTCACTTTGTGACACTGTTGTATAGTACTTCTCTCAAAACGTATTTATTATATCATCGAAAGCATGAAGCTACCATTAATTTATGACTTTAGAAAACATGTGCAACATTAGTAGACTTTGATAATCACATAGGTTGGTAAATACAATGTTATATTGACTAATTTCAACATTGACAATAGTCCATCAACGAACACATTTCCATTTAGATTCACCTCCAGTCTGTACTGAGCTGTTATACTCAAACCTATTTGTTCCAAATCCTGCCAATTTCCAAAGAGAAAGTGCTGAATGGTGTAGATTTATACATTCAAAAGACTTTTATTTACAGTCAACAAGAAATGCTGATTCAGCATTGTCTGTCCCATTCGTCAGCTCCTACACTGTTTTTCCCATGGCATTTCGGATGAGTCCAGATTGTGCAGACTACGTGGCATGATTCACACACAGCAACCACGTGTGGATTAGTATCCAACTATATGACCGACATGATTAATACAAGACTTGACACAGGCACATACATGCTATGTGACATGACTTGGGTCAGTCAGGTGGGCTACATGACATGACTCACGTTTGCTCATTCATTTGTTTCGTATAATGCAATGGGCCAGACATCCGGGTAATGTCCCACAGGTTTTGCTTTTTTGGTTCACACGCGTGAGATGATATCAGCTTTCCGAATCATAATTAAAATGCATGTAAATAGTGAATGAATAAAAAATGTGGTTAATAACATTTCACTGTTCATAAATATTATGTATTAGGGATTATGGGATTAGTTTGGCTCCCAACTGCTGCATGAAAGCTTTGAGTGAAGTGTATCTGACCAGTGGTCACCCAGTGTATATCTTGTGGGACAGGCAGCATTCCACAGACGTGACAAGTGACATGATTCAGTTCTATGGAAACCTACTTCTTCAACAAGGCAGTGAATGTCGGAAGTTGTCAAGAGATAATCCCAACATTACATTTATGCAAAGATTGACAATCGATCTCTATGACAATACTCATTCAGATAAGCACCTGATTTAATTGTCATTGTCTAGTTAAAAGGTGACGTTCTGGCTCTGCGCTATGTATTGCTAGTGAGGTTAATTTGGTTGTGCCCCACCAGTACGTGTGACTGCAAACACACATGTCTAGTCACAGACAGCTTTTTGATGGCAAGAAATGTACAGCGGTGGCTGTGAAAATAAATTATTATAAACCTGCACTGTGCAAGCGGTATGATTACTTTCTTCCTTTTCCCACTTACACCCACCAATGTCACCCATGTCACAGACAGCTCAGACAGGAAACAATCGAGACACCACACAATTACACGGACACCCGTCTGGTAGTATTTATTTGTTTACATTGCGCGGCATGATCAATTCTTCGACTCGACGTATCGCCTATCGGTAATGCATGATTATCATGCTCCGGCTAGTAAATTATCATAATTTCCCCAACGGCAATAAGTTAACGCCAGACGTCGCTGAAATACCGAAATCACCCGCTGTCATCACTAATACTGGCACTGTCGTCTCGTGACGTTAACGAGAAACAATACCCCGGGGTACAAAACAAAACACAGTCCGCATAAAAGCCCCACCGATGCGCTTAGCGAAGTGCCCATTCACAAATCCAGCAGACGGTCTTCGACGTGTGAATGGGTCGCGGTGAACCCATCGGTTGAACGGAGTGCTAGCTGTAACAACGGCAGACAACATGGCTTACCTGCGACTCGAATCTCGTTATCAACGACTGCACCCAACCGCCCGGTTTTTGGGTGGCCATTATGGCGGAGGGCGATGCAGCGAGTGAAAGTTTCCCAAATTCTAGCACTGCCAAGCAGCCATGTTCCGTATTTTCATCGCCACTGCGCCTGCTCCGTCTAATTAGCGTTCCATATATGGCGAGGCTATCATTGACGTCAGCGGGTCATAACCTTTCAGCCAATCGTCACGCGGGCGGATCTTTCTCGGATATTTTGGCTAGATCGCGTATAGATCCCACGCATGTAATTGACGGTTTGTGTCGTTGTTGTTGTTGGAAAATTATGAATACAAAAACGAAACAAAAACGTTGATCATTCTCAACATTTTATTCCAATGGCATCATGCAGGGGCGTCGATCCGGTTTAAAAAAAGCGGGGACGGGGAACCAATTTATATATACATACTACATGTATGTATAATTTATATGTATATATTATATATATATATATATTTATAATATATATATATATATATATATATATATATATATTATATATATAATATTTTTTATATATATATATATATATATATATATATATATATATATATAGTAAATAATGAATGAATAAAAAAAACCTATATATATATATATATATATATATATATATATATATATTTAATGTATAATTTTAATATATATATATATATATATATATATATATATATATATATATATATATATATATATATATATATATATATATATATATCAAGAGGAGGCCAAGGGCATGTTTTTTTACCTTTCAGTAGATTTGGAAAAAGCTTATGACAGGGTGATCAGGGATCTGGTGTATATTTTGTCTGAGAAGGAGAGGGGTCCCAGAGAAGCTATAGTGAGGCTAGTAGAAGCAATACACCATATGGATCATCAACAGTAGGGAGAATCATGCATGGCAGAACTGACGAGTTCCCATCAAAGTCGACCTACACCAGGGATCACGGCTAGCTAAGACCATTCCGGTTAAAAAAAAATATTATAGTATACCAGATGTCATCAGCGAAGAGTTCAGATGCGGGCTGCCGTGTGAACTGCTGTTTGCTGACGATCTGGCAGTAGTAACATATACAGAGGAGGAGATGCAGAGAAGATGGCTTAATTGGCTGGCAGATATTGGGATGGAGAGCAAGGGATAAAAGTAAACATCGGTAAAACGGAAGATATGGTCAGTAGCAGGAGAGGAACAAAAGCAAACATCATAAGACAGCCAAGGCACGAGCCTCGGACAGGTGATTAAATTAAAATATTTAGGTGTCACCATCAGAGAAGAAGGAGGATCAGATCGAGGAAGCAGTATGAGCAAGAGTTAGTGCAGCGTGGGGCAAGTGGAGAGACCTATCCGGAGTTATCAGTGACAAGAAAATGCCAAGGAAATTAAAGCTCAAAGTCTACATGGCTGTCATTAGACCAGTACTTCTGTATGGAGCAGAATGTTGGAGTAACAGATTCCTGAGAAAACGAGATGAGGATGTTGAGAAGAAGTAAAGGTGTAACACTGAGAGACAAAGTAAAGAGTGTGGACATGGAGTGAAGAGCATAAAAGAGAAAGTCAGAGAGATGAGACTACGCTGGCATGGACACATGCAGAGAATGTAGGAAAACAACGAAGTGAGAGCAGTTGTTGACATGATAGTGCCAGGAAAAGACCAAGGGGGAGATCTAGAGGGATATGCAAGCACTGCGGGTCACCTTGGATGATGCCCAGGACAGAACAGGACAGGACTGCACGGCGTCGATCGAACACTGTTTTAAATAAGTACAAACTACCTTATATGTAAATGCGCGTTATGTTGAAGTCGAATCAGTCGCACCCAATGAATTCTTCCAAAAATATATTTTCGCTAGCGCCGTTTTTTAAGGTTATATATGCGCCCGGTAGCGGCGCTACGAGCGGTAGCGTTTTTCATAAGACAAAATGGCGATTCGGGAGCGGGAAATAAAATCATGCAGAAATTACGTTTATTTATGGCGCCGTCTTTATAAATAAGTCATGTAAAACAATAATGAACAATGACTAAGTACTTATAGGATATAAAACAAGTTACCTCTTTATAAAATGTTAGTTATTCGCCATGTTGGTAAAATATGAAAACAAAATATTACGATAAAAATGAAATCTTGGCTTGAAAACTAAAAACAGATGCGGGCGTAGCCTTATGTGGAGACCTAGCTGTCACTCTTGCCTTCTTATTGGCCAAGTTGCCGCCGACCGTCGTGTTATGAAAAAAATCACAGCACACACCAGCCGATTCGTCATAGCCATAGGATATACGCCGAATCGTCACAGCCAACACCGGATACATCCTTATCTAACGCCGACTGCAGACTAGCATCGACTGCCGATTCAACATTTTAATCGGCGTTAATTGGCGGAATAACGCCGACCGTCGGCGTAAATTTCAGCATACACCGACTGAGTTTACACCATAGATATAAATAGAACACACGGTAGAACAAGATCGCTTGGCCGCTATCAGTTGACACATCTGTATGTGTATCTTAACTGGCAAAATGTCCTAGGGACACATCACGCCAGTGTGCATGGTGGGTCATCTGACTTAATTGTTAAAATGTTGGATTAAACTATTCTGAAATGATTTTAGTGATTTACTTGAGACAGTGTTTGGGGGGAGAGAATTTCATTCCTTAATTGTTGTTGGGAAGAAGCTGCTTCCAAATATGTTTGCAGAGTATCTAATTTGCAAGAACTGACTGTCATGTTTACGTGAGGATCTAGTGTTGTGTTGGATATAGTGATCTAGCGGGATATCTATAAGCCTATAATAAGGTTATGTTCCATTTTGTATATTATGCTAAGTCTTTTAATTTTTCTTCTTGTTTGGAGGGTGTCCCACTGGAGGTCTTTAAAAAGTTGGGTTACTGTTCCTGGTTCTCTAGAATAGTTATGTGTACAAAATCTGGCAGCTTGTCTTTGGATTCTTTCTAAGGTTTTAATATGTTTTAGGCAGTGTGGATCCCATGATGCTGATCGACGCATATTCAAGTATTGGTCGGACAAGGGTTGTGTAGGCTATTGACTTAATGTGGGTTGGGCATTTATTTAGATTTCTCTTAACTCCTAGAGTCTGTTGTGCTTTCCTAGCGACTGAGTTGCATTGTGCTGTCCAATGTAATGTATTTGATATTTGTACACCAAGATAACAATGTGATTGAACAGATTTAAGTTGTTGGCCACAGAAGGTGTAAATATTTGGTGTCGGTTTTCTTGAGGCTAATGTCATTGTGAAGCATTTGGTGGGATTGAATTTCATAAGCCAGGTGTTCTGCCGTTCCTCAAGTTTGATTAGATCATTTTGGAGGAGAGAAATGTCATTGTCTGATTTAATTGGTTGATATAGTAGGCAGTCATCTTTCATGATACTTTGAAGTCAACATTTATACATAGGACTGCACCAAGTTTTCTACATAATTTTAACGTTATTTATTTATTAGCATCAGTTAGCCAGTTTTGTTTAATTGTGTACAATAATGTGTTCAAACAGTTGCCTCACTAATATGCCAGTTGGAAAAAAGCCTTATACTTTATACTGTGTGAGGGGTGAGTACAGCTTAGTACTATTTAATTTGTTATTCTACCAGATCCACTATTGTTGTGGTGTTTAACAAAAAGTCATTAAAAATCAACCAACTGAAGTCCGTACTCCAAAGACATTGGTGAGAACACCCAGACCTGTATAATTTATTACAATTTCATAGATTAAAAAACAGACCATGCAAAGTAGATGAGAGAATATGGAAAACAACAACAAAACAGAGCTGCCAACATTACTAACAACAACAGTAGTAGAAAAGGTAGACACGTAGAAAAGTAGTAATATAAAGATAGTCAACTAACTAATTATACTGTGTCAATATAGTAATAACAATAAATAAATAAAATTAGGCAAACTACAAAAAAGCAGGGATGTCATAGTAAGTAACAGGTTTCCTTAAAATGACCACAGTTTCTCTTTCATGTCCCCCTAAACAGAATTAATTTGGTCATGACGGGACGATGGCATATTCCCATGGCTGCTGCAAATCCAATTATCGCTCTTTTGCGACGCCCTGATCGCAACAGCCTTCCCTTCTCATCTGTGAGGGTCATCAGGTAGTCATACATATGGTCCAGATATTGCTGCCACTCACTCATGTTATTTGTAGACAAAGCAGCTTTCGAACCCTATAATTAACATGGATGTTTTGGTATTAATTGAGGATATCAAACAGCTTATCTACTTTTCGAAGGAAAGTAGTGGTGTCTTGCTACTTCGATCACAATGACTGTTGTAACCAGCATGTCCCAAAATGGATTAACGTTGCTCCCATCAGTGTCAACCACCGAACTGTCCAGTGTTTGGGGTCAATCCGGGTCACAATCCGGGTCCCAATGACTAAGCTGGAGGCTATACAGCCTATCCCACTGGATAATTATTCACATTGCCAAGGAACCACAGTGACAAATATTTAGATCCCTAGTTCCCTATCCCAACACAGTGAACCAACTCAAAACATTTAACAGCTGGCCCTGCTGGCCTACTCCAGAAATTAATCATGACCTGTCTTAATTAACTAGGCCTAGGGGTAGGCGCACAGCGACACATATCCAAGTTAAAAATGTCATCTTAGCAGATTTTTTTACATGAAAATGAATATATGTATATTAATTAAAATGTTTTTAATAATAACATTTGTTACAAAGGGTACCACTGTCTCAGTAATTGTTATGTAAATGTTTATTGACTCTACAGCGCCATATTTGTATAATTATTATGGTGCTATACAAGTACAAGAGAAATAGTATAAAATGAAACCAGTTTGATTTTTTAGAAAATTATTATCAACCGTGTGCCTTGCCCCTGGTGATGACTGCAGAAAGAGAGTGATCAGTGGAATCAAGTTCAAGATGAAACAATAAGTAACAGTGATAACTGCTGCCCTTTGTTTGCATTTATTACTTCT
>JAODUO010000892.1:0-32500 GCA_025642075.2 Ridgeia piscesae | reverse complement strand
ATCTAAATATACACAGTGTCAGTGCACTGTACTCGAAATACACAGAATCTTTACAGTAGTAGATACCAATGTTTAAAGTTGCGCTAAGAAAGTGAATGAAATTTCTAGATCAGTAATTGAGTTCTCTATTTTGTTGTATTAACAATGCTCGTATAGTGTGCCAAAAGATGTTTGATGATAAACGTATATTAGAGCATTCCTGTTATTCAGCACACATGTTCATAGTAGTACAGTGGCGGAATAGCTGGAGCCTCAGACTTGACAAAGAGAAACAGGGTTCAGATACTGTGCTACTCTATTAAACCTTGGGCAAACTTGTTTTTCACTCTTCATTGCTCCAGTTCACTCCGCTCAGAATGAGTACTTGGCTATAGACAACGGTGGATATTTGTGTGCGAATAACCCTTGAGCATTGATTGCAATGTGGCTGGAAGCTTTCCAGAGAAGTCAGTATGGTGTTCTGTAGAATAGATCTGCCAGGAAGTATGGTGTAAGGCATCTTATTGAACCTTGAGGATTGGATACTGCACTGTATATGATCTTACATTACTTTCTTTTGCTGTTCCATGCAGTGACACGTACAAGTCTAGAATATTAATTTTATGGAAGGCTTATTGTATTTATCTGTGTAGAATGGCTATGAGTATGAGATTTCTGAAAATACGCTACTTTCATGAAGGCTGTATATTTACTGGTGAAAATAAAATTATGCCATTCACACCCCATGGGGGACTGGCACTGATCTAAGTCTAACTGGCCTACCCTGGGTAGTCGCAGTTTTTAAATTTTTGTATGACATTTTATACAACTTTTAACAAACGATGTAATTATTTTGATTTAATAATATTTGTTGTTGCATGTTTAAGGAGTGTGAATACTTTTAAATAGCTGTTGAGTTAGATGACAAAACATGCAGTTTGAAGGGACACAAAGTCTTTTGTGTTTTTTTATTGCAAAATCATGTTATACAGTATAAATTATACCTATTATAGAAACGGACCGTGACAAATTTAGGGCAACCACACGGTTGTTTTAGAAGAACAGAAAGCATGATGGGTTCACCTGAAGGTTGTCCTGAAAACGAAATCAGACCATAAAGTGGCAGAAGTTCTGCTTGACACGTACGTTTTTCAACTTACATATTGTGCCTATACACTATAGTGACTGACATCACATCATTAATGATGGTGCCTCGTGATAGTCAGGTCAACTGTTGTTTATGCGACAGTGGACAAGGCATTTTAAAATGTTGGCTTATTGCATTTACCTACAGAGTTAAAACAAATTATCCATAATATTACTTATGACGTACATTGTGAAAAAACTAAAATTGTTATGAAGTTTTTATTAAAATAAAGACCTGTGGTAGCGTTCCCATGCCTTGATATAACCACTACAGTTCTCAGCATATTCTACGCTGACTTATTACTGTTGCACTTAACTTGATGACCTGGCAGAAAAACATTTTATCTGCATTCTTCTTCAGCCCACATGTAGGTCTTATGTCAGGTGTTTGGGTTGCATATTAATTCATGTTTGTTTGGCAACCAATGTGCAGGCCATTATGAAGAAACCATTAATATTCCTGCATATATACATTGATACATAGGCAAACTTGACTATAATTCGATGTATTTCAGAGATATCACAAAAGCAGCTGAACTTATTAAATAGAATCAATGCGTGTGCACACAACATGTAATGTTTGCATAAGGAACACCAACAGCGTGTGAACCTGCCACACACAACACTGAATCGATATTACCATAAACTGTCCAAGTGAACAAAATGGTTAGACAAACAACTGACATTGCTTGTGCATTACAACGCAGTATTCTAAATGCAATCAGTCGCAACTGTATTTTATATTATTAGAACATTTTAATTTATCTGACAGGAATACATAATTATTAGTATACAATCTAAAAAAGTATGCACAAATTAATTTTTCTGGATAACGCTGCTAACGTTCTTTTGAACTCTTCTTTTGTGGAAATACATCCTCCGTCACCATGGATGTCAAACACCCTATTTGAACGATTGTTTCTACCTGAAAAAGAGATAAATTACAAAACCAGTACAGTTGTTTCCCACAAGCATGAGTTCTTAATGGTGATTATTACAACAGAACATGTTGCATTGCCTGACAATATCCAGCATTTTCTCTAGTTGATTATCCTCTGCATGTCTAATGACATCCTAAATATGAATAGGATATGTGTGATTTAATAAACATTAGGTTTAAGGTGAGGTGTGTGAATAAAATATTTATGACATTGCTTTATCGACTAATACAATGTAACTTTATAATAGGACTGACGTAGAATTGTTCAAATTAGTGTCTTCGCAAGAGTGACACTGTTGGTGGCACTCCAATCAAGAGAATGACCAGCCACATATGTAACAATTCTTATTTACTCTGCTCATTTCTCATGTTCAATGTGTCTGTTTGTGGCCATATTCTCCTGGTCTATCCCATTTCCTTTGTTTCTTTTTCAGTGTCTCTGTGCTAGGCCTTCTCTTCACCTCTTACCTGGTGTTTCTATATGTTGGCTTAACAGATGAGCGCTACATGAGAAAAATATAATAGTTATTAAAATATAATGAAAATCATTAAAATCCACCAATACACAGTTAAATCACAATAGACTACATGAATGTTCTCCAATATTTATTTAAGCAGTAACTACAAGGCAACTATCTTTCAATAATTTCCACAAACAAAACGTAGATAAAAATCCATCAAATGATGTAATTTATAATATTTAATGTCTATTAAAAATGACTGATAAAGAAAAAAGAGGGAATCCGGAAGTGGGAGACACTGGGAACATTCTGCCTATAGGACAATCTAATGGACTACTTGGGCTCGGGACTCCGCTTTGGTTGCTCCTTACAACGTTCTCCTGGCGAGAAACGTCACGACCTTCAACCCTCACAACTGATCACTGTGCTACGAGAAAGGGAGGGAGTATCTGCCCCTAAGCCCGGCGTGCCATTGCCGGATGTGACGCTCCATATTGCGAGCATCACGTGATACACCCTTTGCCACAAGGCATCGAATACACATCTCTTACAATTATAATAGCAATTTCCTTCCTTTATATACCATATAGCATTTGACTGGCGAGATTGAGGTATCAACTTGTCACAGCTTAAACTGATATATCTATTTCCAGTGAAGTTACTTGTATTGTAGAATGGCGTTAAAACATTGTTTATATGTTATAGTATATCATGTGACACATTAAACATGTTAACATGTGAAACTATAATTATTCATCCATGCAGATTTATGGATAGGTATGTTTTACATTAGGCGACGTGAAACCAAGATGGAGAGGGAGAGGGGGAGGGAGAGGGAGAGGGTAATGATACATTTAGTTAACCTCTCAATATACGTATGTATAGTATTTTTTACTTCAATAGTAATTTTTTCATCACTACGATTTGTGTTCTCTTAATAGTTTATTCTATCTGTGATGCATGTTAGATGCTTCTCTGTAGTATAAGTAAGTATAAATAATTAAGTAACAATAAAAATACATATAACAATTCAGTGCATCTATCCATATAGGTGCATATTAAAATTCTAATGACTTTGTGTATTAAACTGACATATGTAACAATAAGATATTGTACATACGTTTTGATATTTTTGTAAGAGATACATTTTTAAATAATAGGCAAACCCACGTAAACTGTGAGGAACAATTCTTTTCCAAAACTAATTCTGGAATATCATTTATAATGAGGCAAATTGTATTTAAGGCATTTTTTGGCAAATTCATGTCTTGTCATAGATGTGTGTATGTTTGTAGCTTTGTGGGTATCATGACTATGTATATTATAATTGGGGATGATATTCCAATTTAATAAGTAAACTGGCACATTATCATGCCTATATTTATAGGAAAATTTAAGTTCTTGCAGTTTTAATTGATAATCTATTTTCAATATTTGAAGTGTTTTAAAAAGTGGTTCAGTGTGTGAATTGTACCTGTTCAATGTTAATATTCGAACTGCCTTTTTTGAATTCTCAATATTCGACTACCGTTGTATCCCCAAACCGTAATAAAATAATTAATATGTGATAGGATTAGAGAATTGTATAGAAGTGTTTTTATATCTAGCGGCAGTACATGCTTTAGTTTGTTTAAAACGCCTGTAGTTTTGGAACATTTATTTGCGATTTTATTGAAGTGTTTTTTCCATGTAAGATTGGCGTCCAGAGTTAATCCTAGAAAATTATATTTATCCACTTGTTCGATATTTATGTTATCGATATTAAGAATAAGAGTTTGCGTCTTGACAAATCATATATTTTGATTTTTCTTTATTTAAGGACAATTTATTTATATTTAGCCATTCTAAAACTTTCCCGAGTTCATAATTTATTAAGGATTCTACGCTCTTGTTTTCATTTTGCGTACCACCCATAGCCAACGGCAACGTGTAACCCGATCGCTGATTGGGTGAATAATGAGTAATTCCTGCCATTCGCCAATCATGAGGGCGTTTAGAAAATATGACTTCCACAGTGCATGGACATCGTTGTGTACGCATGACAACATTTCAGACACAGTTGTGTAATAAGTTATAGATAAAATGTAACAAAACGAACATTAATAAATAGACTAATGTTATTGAGGTCATTCTATGTTTCTGTGAAGGGTCGGGTTACGGAAACGTCGACGGTGGTCAGTATAGGGGATTAAAACCACTGGCCCACTGGGCCAGTAGAATTTAGGCAAGTGAGTTCTGTATTATTGTGTAAAATCTGTGTATCATATGATTTGTGTTTATTCTGAGATTTCATGTAATATGTTTGTCAGAATATATGTTGTAAAAAGACCTTAATTAAATATTGGTTAGTTGTTATGCATGTGTAATGTGTATCAATACGTTGGACCAATGTTGAAATACCTGGGTTTGTATAATGTTAATAAAAACTGTGTTATTGATTATTAGAAAGCATAACTGCGTATTATATTATCTTGAAATATATCACAGTATTTTAATAGCTATTTAAGAGCGGTAGCAATAATCAGATTAATTTTCCAGACGTTATAACTGCAACTAACTAATTTACAAGTTGCGTATGTAGACACTGTAATGCAACTAGAAAGTCTATTTGCAACAAGGTTCATACATGTAGTGAAATGTTATGTAAAAATAGTAGAAACCTATATTTCTATAGAGAGACCAAGTAGCTCATTAATAACATCTTTGAGGCCATTTGCAAAAGGCTGCGCCAAACGCAAAGTCGGTTGGCTACTGGAACTCTGTGAATAGCTGGTGGAATCTAGACAGACGGGAACACGGGATCAGTGCTGCCATCGGAGATACGTCGCGACTTGAGGTAGTTGGTCTACGCGTTCTTGAAGTAGTCCCACGCGGCCGTGATCTCGTCCGCGAACCTAGGGACAGATCATTGTTTCATTCTCCAAAGGCGACAATGTTACCTTTTTAGTGCTACACGATATTAGTGGTGATTTAAACTTGCGATCTGGGTTTTATCGCAATCTCATACGTTATTACTTGTCATGTGACGAGAAATTTCGTCACATATTACCAGTTTTCTTGCAAATACATCAGCATGAGACGGAGATGCTCCTGTACCAAACACAAGACGACGTTTTCTACCTCCGCAAGGATTTTTGTCTTATCGACTATTTGTGCCGCAACACCATATTGCCCTCCTCAAATATATCAATTTCCCTGCTAATCTAGGGCTACTAAGACAGAAAGATAGGTCTATAGGAAGTGTTTTGTTGATACTTGTAAATGAAAACAAATCAAGTTTTGCAGGACATCAAAACAAATGTGTCTTTCCGTAGGCCTACACCCACTCTATATCTTCACAGGTATTTTTTATAATAATAATAATACCTTTATTATTACATGATGTGATGTAAATGTAAGTATCATTCTGTACAGTGGAATAATAATTATGTATTGCAAATAGTGTAAATATATATTACATTTTCACCTACTCGTGCGAAATTCATAATTCGTGAACAAACGAAACAACAGCACTATCATAATATTATAATTTGTAAATTAATAGTGCATTATGAGGACCGACAAAATGAAAATACATGACCGATGCACGTGCGTTAATATTAAATTGTCTTTAAATAGATTCGCAATATATTTATAACAAAACACCATGGCATAACAATAAATTCAAAGCAGAAACAATGCGTTATCTAAGTTACTGGTTATGCAGACGCAGATATGTGACTCTTTTTTAGTTTGAAAACGAACAAACGTAATGTTGCCTAAATTAGTTTTCTTTTTAAAAAAAAGAAAATCTGTTTGCCAAACGGTCAGCGCGAGGTTTCATCAGCTACCTCCCCTCGTTGACGATGTACTGATGCGCTCGGGGCAGTACGTCCATAAGTCCGGCAACCCACTTCCGCACGGACTTGCCCTGCACAGCGTAAGACGTGAAGAGAGCCGTGGCCAGGGAGCCAAGGAGCCAAGGAAGCCGACTGGGTGAGGATGCGTAACATCCCGCCTCGATGCTCACGGCCAACAAGTCATCGATCTGCTCCGGTTGGGGATAGCGCAGTCCGATGCACATCGCCCGCATGGAGGCATCCAAGGCCCTTGTTGTCGAACGTTATTTTGTATCCTCCCGGTTGGTTTGGGCGAAGGTGACGTATACCCCTTTGCACGGGCGTCGATCGGTGGGGGACGGGGGGGACGCGCTCCCCCACTTTTCAACGTGGGGGGACAGCATAGGAATTGCCCCCCCCCCCTTTCAGCTCAGAAAATTGCGAGGCATATAGCCTGACTCACCACTCCTCTCTCTTAAAAGCCGCTACACAAGACTAGCTAGACTATAAACTCGCGATATGAAGTTCCGATCATGCACCCATTAGAAAATCCACTAGATAAATTGCTTGGCTGGCCACACCGCGCAACTTAATTTAGAAAATAACCATCATGCCGGACTGCGCCGTTGCCGGGATCTATCAGTTTGCAACCTTGTGCTGATATTATTTATAGGCTCTGCACGGGCGTCGATCGGTGGGGGACGGGGGGACGCGTTCCCTCCATTTTTCAGCGTGGGGGACAGCATATGTCCCCCCCACTTTTATGTTCAGAAAAATTGCGGGACATGTAGCCTGACTCACCACTCCTCTCTCTTAAAAGCCGCTACATAGAACTAGTAGCTAGATAATAAATTCGCGATATGGAGTTCCGACCACCCATTAAAAAATCGACTGGCCACAGCGCACAACTTGATCTTACTTCAGTAAAATTTTAATCATCATGCCGGTGTAGCACTTACATTTTCCGGGCGTTATAAACGTTCCGATTGACGTTTCTGCGCATGCGTGATAAATGTAAAATCATTAATGTGCAGCGAAAGGACAATGCATTTATGGTATAAATATTACGGGTTGTTCGTTAGGATATATATTTATAAAGTTATTTGTAGCAAATTAACACGAGGCTAACAAGTTTTGAAGCATGTTTTGATAGCAAACGTGACTACAGTGCGCCATAATCCGTGACGATGATTTAAATAAACGTAAGATGTTATTGTATTGAACGAAATTTTAAGCATCTCTTCACAGTAATAAACACCAGCGAGTTGATGAACAGCCCGTGGCATTCATACCAAAAATGCTTTTTGTCGTTTCGCTACACATTGGTGATTTTATATTTATCGCGCATGCGCAGAAACGTCAATCGGAAAGTTGATAACGACAGGGAAAATGTAAGCGCGACACCGGGCAGAGCCGCTGGTGTGCTCTATCAGTTTGCTGCCTTGTGTTGATATTATTAGTAGATTCTAGCTATCAAGCAAATTATAAATTATGAAATTTGTGTTTCACATTCACCCCTTGCCTGCTTGATGCTTATCGCCTACGACCGAAGCGGCGGATTCCTGCACTTTGTGTAACTTATTCCCATTTGAGTGATGACAGATTTCTTTGCCAAAATGTAGGATTGGGAAGTTCTACACAGCATGGGCGTCGATCGGTGGGGGACGAGGGGACCACGATCCCCACTTTTCAGCCTGAGGAGACAGCATAGGAAATGTCCCCCCACTGTTTCAGTTCATAAAACAAATTTACAGGCATATAGCGAGGCTGATCACTCCCCTCTCTTAAAAACCGTACATCGGTCTAGTAGTAAAATTAATATACGAGTTCAGATATAAACATCCGACTACCCAGTGGAAAAGTATTAGATAAATTACTTGGTTAGCCGCAACTAGATCTTAGTTCAGTAAATATTCATCATGCCGGGCTCTGTGAATTTGGACGTTTGTGTTGATATATTAATAGGCACTAGCCATCAAGCACATTATAGATTAGTTTTTGTTTGTCCTGTCACCCCTTGGATTGCAGCCTGGTCGCCCTGGCGGATACTTATATCGCCTACGGCGGCACCAGCGGATTCCTGCACTTTGTATAATTTGATCCTATTTGAGTGATGACAAATTTCTTTGCCAAATGGTGGGATTGGGAAGTCATGTCCTCTCTTCAAATATATGTAGCCAACATAACTATTTTAAATAGCATAACATAAAGGCCTTTGTTTATTTTAAATTAACAACATATATATATATATATATATATATATATATATATATAATAATATATATATATATATATATATATATATATATATACAATTATATATTATATACATACATAAAAAATACATACATATATGTATATATAAATTGGTCCCCCGTCCCCCCCACTTTTAAAACCGGATCGACGCCCTTGCCCCTTTGGCATGTCATACCAGGCGCACGGTTGTCCATGTCTTCCATGCACTTGACTTGACTTAGGCAGCGGCGATCTGTATTCAACAACGACCTTTAGGTAGACCGATACATGACGGATGTGAATCCTAATATAGTGACCCATTCGCATTAAACATTGCATATATATAACTGTGACGAAATATGGTATGCTCCTGGATAGGACCGAACACGGCGCGGTCCCGGGTGTGCGCGGATCCGGTAGCCATGATTGTTGACTGCGACCTGTGACTTGCTGATTAAAAATTACATTTAAACGCATCCAAACCCAGATCTTTACCGTACGACGAACAGCGCGTTGTTGAAATCACCAAAACAATTATCATATGACCGGGTGCCAAGCACATTCCTCGTGAGCGATTTTATCACCTGAGATTAAAAGATGCGTTTTCAAAGTGATTTTGAAGGGATTCTTTGGATACGAAAAGGATTCTTTCATGTTCAAAATTAGACCTATAATTAAAAGCGATTATTTGATAACTGTAAACAATGTAATGTACACAATGCTGTTAGTATAACTATTTCATGTAATTCAGTGCCTTTATTTCGTTAGAATTATGTTTTATTAATGACAAATTCCCATGCCATATAGGCCCTACGGATAACATCGACTGATCGAGCCCAAGCTATAAACTCCGCCTACACGGAATTATTTGGGACACGACAGGGATTCTTTTTGCATATTAGCATATCAGGGTCATTAGTGATTAATAAAACACAATTCTAATGAAATGAATGCGTAAAATAGATTTATTAAGTAAAACATGACTTCATTACGAAGGCTTATATTATCAAAGAAACCCTTCCCATTACAATTTGGGACAGGAAAGAATTCCTTTCGTGTCTCGAAGAATCCATTTTAGGCAAACAAACTATGTGTGGTTAATTGTATTCAAAGTAGTAAAGTAATATTAAACACTAAAACAAACACTGACTCTGGTAAAATCTGAAGTATGCCTCTGTCTCGGAGTCGTGTATCTGCACAAACAAAACATACCTGAAGGTAGAGTTGCTCGCGGTCGCCGTTCGACGCCGCCACCAGTGCCTCTGCAGTCGCCAGATACATGACGGTATCGTCGCTGACGTTCCACTCAGGAAGTGTTACGTTAATGTTATCTATTCCACCAAGCTTGGCAAGCTCTTTGTGGATCTGCTGCCCTGATTCGTTGAATTCCCAATATCCCCTCTCATAGTCGAGGGCGTCGCCGGAACCAGCGAGTACCCTGGAGGCCACGTAGCGTGTCTGCAAACTCGTCATGGTCGCCAACAAATGCATAGGTCGTTTAGTTTCTCTTATACCTTACACTCTGGTTAGCAAAAGTCCAGAAAATGTCACTCAAATATCGTATAGGGTTGAACTGTTACGATCCGCTAAGCTTTTAAAAAGCCATCAACGTGTTTCACTCGCGAAGTGGCGCCATTATCAATTAATGTTACCAGCGGTTGCTGGTGACTACCGACCACCGTCCATTGTGTAATAGTGGCAGTTTTACGGGATTTAAAGCTCAGCGCACACGAGAGCTATCAGCTGTGCAAACAGCAAAATATCTATCGTGTTTAATATTTTCCGCGTTGCGAGGCAAAAGTCTCACCGTGTGCGCTGAACCTGAGCTATGTAGGCCCTACTCAGCGACAAAAATAAACTGGTCAATGAAAATCCGTAGCGTTTACGGCATTTCAGAAATGGCGACTAGGCATGACATAGTGAATGGTGTCCTGTTATAAGACCGTCACCTTCAAATGTGGCCGGATTATCCGTGCTTATATACGGCGTCATGACAGCATCTTTTTTAAACTGGGATGTGCGACAACTGGCAATGAAAAAGCGCCAATTGTAATAAATCACATGATTAAAACTAATCATGTGACTCGATGTGTCAAGTACGTTGCAGCTTGCTTACTTCATGGTCCAAATTTTGCGGCGAACTACACCAAGCTTTGGCTTCGGCTTTGCCATGCTGACAATAACGGTTATATATTAGAACCACATTATAAATATTGCATGACATCTCATAAATCAAACAATCCTGGATGCAGTTTTAACTTTCACAATTGTGAGTTGTTTTTGTCGTAAAGAAACACAATTCTAAGAAAACATTCGTTTGGAATGTCTGAATTTTCCACTTGTTTTTCTGACAGTTTTGATGTAATTTGTTAGGCACCCAGACCACGTAATGGATAAGTCACTTGATATGAAGCGGTTAGCTCAGCATCTTTCTCACCGTGTGCGCTGTAACGCGGCATGAGCTATCAGCTGAGCCAACAGGCACGCAAGCCTGTTGACTCAGATAGCTCTCGTGTGCGCCGGGCTTTAATCGTTGTCTCTCTCAGCACGGATACACGAAATACACCGAATTGTTCGCAAGAAACTGGGTGCATCCTCGAAAGCCAGGGCTATTTCCCATGCAAACTAGCCATGAGAAATGCTTGGTTTACCCGTGTCCAACTAGATTATCGACTTCGCCGACCGAACGACCGACCGACCGACCGACCGACCGACCGACCGACCGACCGACCGACCGACCGACCGACCGACCGACCGACCGACCGACCGACCGACCGACCGACCGACCGACCGACCGACCGACCGACCGACCGACCGACCGACCGACCGACCGACCGACCGACCGACCGACCGACCGACCGACCGACCGACCGACCGACCGACCGACCGACCGACCGACCGACCGACCGACCGACCGACCGACCGACCGACCGACCGACCGACCGACCGACCGACCGACCGACCGACCGACCGACCGACCGACCGACCGACCGACCGACCGACCGACCGACCGACCGACCGACCGACCGACCGACCGACCGATTGATTGTATGGTTATATATATTTTGTGATCCCCTATGTATGTATGTATGTATGTATGTATGTATGTATGTATGTATGTATGTATGTATGTATGTATGTATGTATGTATGCATGTATGCATGTATGCATGTATGCATGTATGCATTTATGTATAATATAAGCCAATTCTCCCTACTGTTTGACGGCCGACTTAGATTCGGATTCACGAGTACCAATCGAACAGCCAAGATAATTTGTTCACTTGACCATGCATTCTTGACATGAATTAGCAAGGTGAAGTTTAAAGGAGTAATTGATTACTTAATTTAATTTATTTACATAACATGGTTCATGTCTGTGATCACGATCGTCACTATTCAGTTGGATTACTTGCGCTGGATTGCTTGCGCAAACTAAATTACCTTAAAACTGATACTACGGTGTGGGTACACGCGTTAAACTAGGATTCCTAGAGATGCAGAGCTTTAAAATGAGACACTACATGCCACATTATCAGGCATGATTTTATAAGGCAGTCAATGCACGGGATAACACCCATTGACCTTGACTTTTATCATTTACTTTGGCCTTGAATATAATTCAAATGCGCATAATCAAACCGAACAACATTGAAAAACATTAAATCAACATCTAGATCATGATTATTATCAATAAAATAAAGATAGCAGCGTACTAGAAGACCCAACATTCAATAATTAAAATGTCAGTGATTTTTGGGGTGGGTTAGGCTTTTCACCCACAGTGGGCATTATTTTTTAGATAGAGTGGTTATCTTGGTATCAATTCGAAGCTTATGGCCGTGGGAAGTTCTCTGTGTGGAAAAAATGGACACTTTATTACATACAAAGACTTGTAAATATTCATTTATGACACTAACTCATACCTTTCAGGCGGAGGACCAATTTTTCATTTGTTTTGGGGACTCGATAGTTCACACTATGGAATTGAAAGGGAGCAAACCCCTAAGTCATACACCACGGCCTTCCCCAATGTCTCGGGAAGCTATCTGCCAAATGTTGTGAGTCTACAGCTATGTTTGGCCCCACAATGACAACAATGTTTGAATTTACTCCATTTCAGGCAAACAAATTGGGTTTCTGGCCCCGTAAGGCCAAAAGGCCCCGAGTTGGGAGTGGTCATTACCACGTTGCGATGGTCCAATGTATCAGTTATCAGGAAATACTAGTGAACAAAATTAGCAGAAAGCATCCTGAGAGCTGGACCTGGCTTCCGGCCTATTTAGGCTGGTTGCTGACTCGGAGTCGGCTTATAACCAGAGCTAATCCATCCAAGCTTGGGGCACGTAAACATACAGCGCCCTCATACGGTATAACAACTTAAAACAATCACCGTACTAAACGAAGTAAACATACAGCGCCCTCATACGGTATAACAACTTAAAACAATCACCGTACTAAACGAAGTAAACATACAGCGCCCTCATACGGTATAACAACTTAAAACAATCACCGTACTAAACGAAGTAAACATACAGCGCCCTCATACGGTATAACAACTTAAAACAATCACCGTACTAAACGAAGTAAACATACAGCGCCCTCATACGGTATAACAACTTGAAACAATCACCGTACTAAACGAAGTAAACATACAGCGCCCTCATACGGTATAACAACTTAAACAATCACCGTACTAAACGAAGTAAACATACAGCGCCCTCATACGGTATAACAACTTAAACAATCACCGTACTAAACGAAGTAAACATACAGCGCCCTCATACGGTATAACAACTTAAACAATCACCGTACTAAACGAAGTAAACATACAGCGCCCTCATACGGTATAACAACTTAAACAATCACCGTACTAAACGAAGTAAACATACAGCGCCCTCATACGGTATAACAACTTAAACAATCACCGTACTAAACGAAGTAAACATACAGCGCCCTCATACGGTATAACAACTTAAACAATCACCGTACTAAACGAAGTAAACATACAGCGCCCTCATACGGTATAACAACTTAAACAATCACCGTACTAAACGAAGTAAACATACAGCGCCCTCATACGGTATAACAACTTAAAACAATCACCGTACTAAACGAAGTAAACATACAGCGCCCTCATACGGTATAACAACTTAAAACAATCACCGTACTAAACGAAGTAAACATACAGCGCCCTCATACGGTATAACAACTTGAAACAATCACCGTACTAAACGAAGTAAACATACAGCGCCCTCATACGGTATAACAACTTGAAACAATCACCGTACTAAACGAAGTAAACATACAGCGCCCTCATACGGTATAACAACTTAAAACAATCACCGTACTAAACGAAGTAAACATACAGCGCCCTCATACGGTATAACAACTTAAAACAATCACCGTACTAAACGAAGTAAACATACAGCGCCCTCATACGGTATAACAACTTGAAACAATCACCGTACTAAACGAAGTAAACATACAGCGCCCTCATACGGTATAACAACTTAAAACAATCACCGTACTAAACGAAGTAAACATACAGCGCCCTCATACGGTATAACAACTTAAAACAATCACCGTACTAAACGAAGTAAACATACAGCGCCCTCATACGGTATAACAACTTGAAACAATCACCGTACTAAACGAAGTAAACATACAGCGCCCTCATACGGTATAACAACTTGAAACAATCACCGTACTAAACGAAGTAAACATACAGCGCCCTCATACGGTATAACAACTTAAAACAATCACCGTACTAAACGAAGTAAACATACAGCGCCCTCATACGGTATAACAACTTAAAACAATCACCGTACTAAACGAAGTAAACATACAGCGCCCTCATACGGTATAACAACTTAAAACAATCACCGTACTAAACGAAGTAAACATACAGCGCCCTCATACGGTATAACAACTTAAAACAATCACCGTACTAAACGAAGTAAACATACAGCGCCCTCATACGGTATAACAACTTAAAACAATCACCGTACTAAACGAAGTAAACATACAGCGCCCTCATACGGTATAACAACTTAAAACAATCACCGTACTAAACGAAGTAAACATACAGCGCCCTCATACGGTATAACAACTTAAAACAATCACCGTACTAAACGAAGTAAACATACAGCGCCCTCATACGGTATAACAACTTAAAACAATCACCGTACTAAACGAAGTAAACATACAGCGCCCTCATACGGTATAACAACTTAAAACAATCACCGTACTAAACGAAGTAAACATACAGCGCCCTCATACGGTATAACAACTTAAAACAATCACCGTACTAAACGAAGTAAACATACAGCGCCCTCATACGGTATAACAACTTAAAACAATCACCGTACTAAACGACGAGACTTCCGAAATTGAGCGAGACATGTGCGCGTTTGGTTCCACCTGTAGGGAGTGCTGTCACCTATCGGATATCTTGCGAACATTCAAAATATCTTACCAGGAAGTAAACGTGCCACATTGTATATCCCTTAATTTCCCTTTTTCAAAGATACCTTTAGCCCTGTGTGTTAGGCTGCGATGCCCACCGCATCGCTGAAACAACAATTCCGCTTGGGGAAAACACTGCGAATAACGTTTATACTAATTACCATAGGAAAGTTACAAAAAACAATCAGCGTGAAACAGAAACTTAGTACGTTGTCGTTGAATGAAAATGAATCTTACATTCAAAACATTGTCATCAAATTCATTTCCTATAGTCACTTTTTGTACTTATTTTCTGCAATCTATATGATCTATAGGCCTATACATTCATCCATCACGTAAATATTACACATACCTTTACAGCTAGAGAACCGAATTGGTGTTGGCCGTAAAACTTCCGACAATTGACAAATAGTCTCGCTTAACCGATTGTCGGTCGGCTGCGGAACTACGCCGAGAAGACAGTCTGGTGAGTCTCCCGGCTTTTGAATATTTATTTTATAAACAACTGTAAATTTTAATTTTTATATTATTTATTTATTATAATTTATTTTTATATTATTTATATGTTAATATAAGTTCAATGTTGAATACTTTTCATAGGATATCATTATCTTGTAAACGTATATCGTTATTTTAATTTTTATTTCATAGTCGGCCTGAGAGCCACCCAGGGTCTCTGCCCTAATCTGGGGTAAGGCCACCCTGGCGGGTAACAAATGCAGAGCATTAGTTTCCCCAGGCAGAGTTGAGGGGCTTAAAGGTGCTGCCACCTCACGGAGCCTGGGTAACCGAGGATATGTATGAAATCGTTAGATGAGCACATACGGAGTCGGCAACAATGTTATCACTTCGTATTCTAGACTAGTATGTATTATACAGTTATTTTTATAACTATAAATTTTATTTTGTTTATATTGTAATATTTGATTATTTAAATTTGCCATTATGTGAATGCAAAAAAACTACATTACCGAGCTGGGATGACGACTGCTCAATGTCACGGGTGGACGTCATTTTGCGACCATTAAAGTATGTCCCGTGTAACGTCACAACGTTGTCTGAACGTCATCACCCAACGTTACGACATGACGTTGTCACAATCGTTGTGCAACGTCATTTCTGACATTACCGAATCGCGACCAAAAGGCAACGTTGCCTGGACGTCATGTGTTTGCTGGGCAGGGCCGTGGGCGTGACGCTGTCAGTCCTGTCACTGTCAGTTCGTCTTCATCTTCAACTGCAAGTCTCAGCCTCAGGACAATGTCATTGACTGATTCAGCCCTAGTTCTCACTCGGTGACTGATTTATTCTGTGACGACACTGTGTGAGTGCATGCGAATGTGTGTGACTGTGTCAGTGTCTTTGGCACACAGACCAGTACCACGGCGGATCAGTGACACTGATTGCCAGCTGGCAGCTGTGCGGGCGCCTCCAGCTGTATGCCCACAGTTTTCTCCATGTAGAAAATATTTCTTCTGTTCGCTGAAATTGTATAATATTTCCGCACTTGCGTAGCGTGCTGACAGCGGCGAGCGGTACTTTGAGTAAGGGTCAGCGTCTCCAGACATCTTCTTGGTTACCTCGTTGCAAGTTGAGCAGAGTGACTTTGCCGACATTGGAACGGGTAAAATATCCTCAGATCACTTGTTCCATTACAACCCGTTATTACGCCGTGCAAATAAGTGCTTGAACTTTCTGTGTCCTAGATCCTTATATTTAAAATACTTTTTGTGTTAATATAATATATATATATATATATATATATATATATATATATATATATATATATATATATATATATATATACCCAGCAAACAAAATGACGTTGTAATGACGTTGCCGCGACGTCACGTTTTGGTCACGTTGCGAAGTGACGTTGCTACGACGTAATTCTGTAGACACTAAATGACGGTGCGGCGACGTTGCGAAATTACCTTTCCACGACCAAAACGCAACCTATTGGTGACCTTCCAGCAACCATTACGCAACCTGTAGATGACCTTCCCACAACCTAGTTATGACCTTCCCACAACCTTGTTGAACCCTTCCAGCAACCATCAACATAATTAGGCGCATGGGCTTCAGAACGTGGTGAATACTGGAAAGACTGGGCATGAGTACGAGCCTCACCACTTTACTGCTGTTAGACCAGACAGGACGATGTTGCAGTATTACATATTTTACACAGTTACTGTAGGAACTTTTTTGAATCTTCCAACTACACCACCCTTGATGTTCACCAAAAGCATCAACAATACTCGCAAACTACACAGAGTAGATTCAACTCTATCTCCTCTTCAGAATGACCTGGGTTTTCAGCCCTTGATTCTTGAAGAGATTGGCTTTGAAAATAACATTTAATTACACCTGCTGGAAGCTCCACAAAATACCTATCTACAGGAACACCACAAAACCTGTTGTCCTTGAGGCTTGATAAAAAGTGCCATCCCACCCCCACCACCTAGCATGCACCATAGCACCATAGCATGGCCATATTCCCAAAGGTCAGAAGACGCAATCCCTTGAATTTCCCTTTGTAGGTTATGGGAGCTTGAAATGGGTACGGTTGAAAATCCCAAGGGGTGCTATAAGAGGTGTTTTAATGTGTACCAGTAGGGTCGGCTTAGTTAAAATCGTGAGTTCTATCATACGTACACGATAAAAAACAACAGCACCCCACCGTCGCAGCAAACAGTCTTCTAAGTCATCAACCCCTGTTTACAGTCTATGATGTTGGATAAAGTTAGACCAGTAGATTAAATATTATTGTTGATGCATCATTGTTACGCATTCCTCCATTCTCGCAGTGCGTCTGTTGTAGTCTGCCTGTGATGTTTGTAAGTTCATTTACACGAGCAGTCAGTGGCGGAAGAATTAAGAGTCCATAGGGAGTCCAAAACATCCAATTACAGCACCCCGAGACTTTGGAAATGTTCAATGGCGCCGAAGGTACATGAACATTCACTGGACTAAGACGGAACGTTAACGATGGACCGTGACATCTGGACTGAAGTGAGGGTGGGGTTGTTGAAGATTGTCCTCGTGTATAGCCAGCCTTGCAACAACCTCTCTCCGTAATGTGTGTTAAACATTAAGGCGTCCGTGTGTCATTTGTGTGTTTAGCCTGAACCAGATCTAGTTAGACACCACGCGTCGCTAAGAATAAAACTGGGAGTGCTTAATTTACATTTAAGGACAACAATGCGTGTGGATATAGAGCTATGAGTGTTATATACTCGAGGGGAGGGCATCCTGTGGGAGTGTAAAGCCATTCACCATTGTTCGAGGTTCTCCCAGACTCAAACTGCATTGACTGGAACTGAAAAATATAACTATACCAACCTGCCATTTGTTCGAGTAACAATAGGCGCGCCCACACACGCACGCATGCATGCATGCACATCCTGAGTCCATGCCTGGCAATATATGCAAATTATTCAATAGAAAATATCCGTGATTATGGAAAGACACTAAAGACACATGTTCAAAGCACATTATAGCACTTATTGCTGACATTTTTAACATTCCTCGTATTTTAGGACATTTAACTAAAATTAATAGTTCACTTTTATATATTATATATTTGACTTTATGTATCAACATTTATGCGTGCGTGTAATATTTGGTAAATAGTAATATATTTGTAAATAGAACAATAATTAGTCACACGTATACGTTGTCTAATTATTATTATTACCTGCATTTTAGAATTCCCACCAATCATGTATCCGTCTTCAGATTGGGGCAGGTATTCGCGCTGTCTCCACGGCTGACGCAGTAGCGACTGGCGAAGTCAGTTGCCATTTATATATATATATATATAATGTCATACTTGGATTTCGCTGACATCCACAATTTGTTGAGACGACCAGCCAGGGATACAGTAGCGCAGCGACTACGGCTAGCGAGGATGGAGCATTGCTGAACTATGTCGCGAGGGCGCCAGTTTCAGCGTTTATTTTTTATTTAATTAATATTACGGTCTTATGACTACAACAAGCATGTAAAAGGTTTACTGCCTGCCAATTTGTGCTTAGTTACTTTATCAAGCTGGGGGAAACGTTCGCAATTTAAAAATCTCCACCTGCAACACGTTCAAACGGTAAACAAAACATCCAGTTAACTTTCCCATGTTACTTCCCGTTACAAATTACAGCGCGGCCAAATCTGGACAGAGGAGCTGGCATCCTCCCTTTAACGACGGGGTGTCACACCGTGTGTGACAGGAGTGCGGTGGCGTAGTGAATAAAACATTGGCCTCTCAATTGAGAGAACCCCGGTTCGGCTCCCACGCAGCTGTTTTGAACCTTGAGCAGTTTCGTTCCGTCTACTTTGCTCCAGATCACTCAGCTGTTCGAACGCGTACATATCTGGGAATTTGTATACTAAGAGTCTTCGCGCATTAATTGCATCGTAGCTTAATACTTTTCGGAGAAGTCGAAGTGGTGTTTTTGATTGAGCAGGTGTGCCAAGGATTAAAGTGTTTAGAGCGTTCTGATAAATCCTAAAAACCAGATACTGAAATGTGTGTGTGTGTGTGTGTGTGTGTGTGTGTGTGTGTGTGTGTGTGTGTGTGTGTGTGTGTGTGTGTGTGTGTGTGTGTGTGTGTGTGTGTGTGTGTGTGTGTGTGTGTGTGTGTGTGTGTGTGTGTGTGTGTGTGTGTGTGTGTGTGTGTGTGCGAGTGCGCGCGTGCGTGTGTATACTATTTTTGTTATAGGCCTAACTTTTTTAATCTTACTGAGACCGGCGTTTGAACAGGAAGCCTATACACGTGGACCTGAACATGGTTTTGTCATTAAACATACTTTAACGAGGTGAGGGAAAGAGCAGTCACAGGATTCCTGGACATGCCAATCTGCAATATTGGCACAGCACAATCCATATTTGACCAACTAGATGCCACATTCGAAGCAAAGGGAATTCCCTGGAAGAATGTAGTGGCCTTCATAAGTGATAATTGCAACACAATGGTAGGGAAGAAAAACTCTGCAGTGTTTGACATTGGCTGTGTGTGCCACTTGGCCAATCTGTGTACAGTGGCAGGAGTCAAGGCCTTACCTGTGCCTGTGGAGGATCTCCTAGTGGATGTGTTTTACCATTTCCAGCACAGATAATTAATTTAAATTTGTATTTTTCGATAAGGTAAAAATATAGGAATTAAACACTTAAAGTTTTCAAGGGGTGTAATTACTTGATATAGAAAATAGAGCCTGTTTTGGGCACTTTGGTGATGAATAATTGCACAAGGGCGCTTGCATGATATGTATAAATGGTTTAAATGTTGTGATGTGCAAATAAAAAACTGTTTTTTCTTATTTCATTCATAATTTCGTGGGTATTACTATTCCAAGTATGCGTCCGCAAAGGTCGCACTGACCCGTTCGTGGATGGCGTAACAGCTCGCGCATAATCTCCCCCTTGGAAATTGTCAAATGTTGACAGGCACGATAATACAAACCCTTCACGAGAAGTAAACAGTAGTTCGTATCAGCACTGGACAAATAACTGAGCACACAGAAGAACATAGTGTACTCTTGTGCATGCTACAGTGTACGTCCCACTTGCCTTGTCATAATTGCCGCTGACAGCGTTTTTCTTTTTACAAAGAGTGTAATATACATATAGTTCTAATATTATTCTGCGCAGACAGAGAACGCATGAATTTCAAGGTATGTACTCTGGGAGAAATTATTATTTAGCGTATGAACATACGCTTTAATATTTCTTACGTATATATTTTAATTCATCGCAACAAAGAATTGTAACATACATCTTATTAATACATACATACATACATACATATATTACATATATATATACATACATGCATATATACATACATACATACATACATACATTATACATATATATATATACTATATATACATACATACATACATGCATACATACATATATACATACTATATATATATCATGCATACATACATACATACATACATACATACATACATACATACATACATACATACATACATACATACATACTACATACATACATATATACATACATACATAATACTACATACATACATATATACCTACATACATACATACATACATACATACATACATACATAGATACATACATACATACATACATAGATACATATATACATACATACATACATATATACATACATACATACATGCATGCATGCATGCATGCATGCATGCATGCATGCATGCATACATACATACATACATACATACATACATACATACATACATACATACATACATACATACATACATACATACATACATACATACATACATACATACACTTTTCAAGGCCGTGGCACTTGGGCTATTAATATTCTTAGTGTTGTTGTCATCGCAGATCGTATTAATTCAGGCGTTAGTTGAGTTAGCCATGGGGTTAATGACGGACGGACTGAGATCATAACTGCAGGTTTTTCTGCATTAAGCAAGAATTCTTAAATCAGCTTCGGCTTGTATTTAAACTGCTGCCACCTGGATTCCTTCATTTCGTACCTATTCTATTCACCAAATCCGCGCGTGTTGCAGTTTGCAGGGTGGCGAGGACGCCTTCCTGTGATCGTGTTACTGGCCCTGTGCTGCTCACAGTGTCCACAGGCGGCTGGCGGCAAAACACCGGAACATCTGAAGTACTATTTCTCGTGCATTCGCGCGTGTGACGTGGACTACAATAAGGTGTGTACGTGACTGCGAGAAAAACAACACGTGTGAAGCTTCCAGACAGTTCTGCAAGAGTCTGTGTCGAAAGATAGATGCAGTGTGTGTTAGGAAATGTCGCGACGAAACAGTGAGACGATACCACATAGAACCTTCTCCGTACTGGTGATCAACTAAACATTCTGCTTCCATAGAGATGGAACATGGCGGCGCATATGAACAGTTCGAATCAAATGTCCTGCCACAAGGTATTGCTTGTATTTAATTGATATGTTACTCAACCTAACAATTTATGTAAATATACGCGTCACAATATCAAGAAAAAATAAATAAAATGTATGGCGACATGAAAACTGATATACCGACTTGTCTTGGCATGTCAAGCGGATCTGATCTTGATAGTTCCATACCGCTTGTCGGACAGGAGACGTCAAATGAGGAGACTAGCTAGGTTGGTTGTGTGTTATACAATTCGTATTGATGTACCCTTCTGCTGTTAATATTGTCATATTGGCGCATGTGCAGAGTAGACATGTGCGACACAACGTTCCGTTCGCAGTGGCTGTTCATTGTCCTTGTAACTTGTAACTTTTGGTAGGAAGGCGGGTAATTTTCAACTTCACCACATTTATTTGTTTGTTTTTATCGTTGTTCGACCGCATTCTGTGATCCGAATGAAATGCGTCACCGCTATTTGATCGGGAACGCACATACTTAACGTCTTTGATAATCAGATATGAAAATATTATTTCACCCTGCTTGGAAATACCTCTGGAAGATATTATGACGCTGTCGATATGTTGATAGTACAGTATGTCTATTTGTTATTTCTTTCCTATTATCGCTCACATTTCGTTGGACATCCAAACTAAACTTTGCACGTTATCGAGGGACAGACCGCAGTGTTTATTATATCTGACATTACCTACATTTGATCTGCCCAACGTCGTTCATTCAGCGTTGTTCCAACTCATTCTATACAAGGAAATCGAACAATTGAACGTGATAAATATTGCTAATTGCAAACACTGTAGCATGGCTATAATGTGGACACAGATAAGTCCAACGATTACACGGCAATCTGATTGGTTAATGATAATAGAAACCCTTCACGAGAAGAGAAACACTCGTTCGTATCAGCACTAGTGTAATCAAGGGCAGTAGACAAATAACTGAGCATATACAGGCAAATATAGTACTGTTATGCCTGCTACAGTGTACGTCCTACTTGCCTTGTCATAATGTCCGCCGATAGCGTTTTTCTTTGTACAAAGAGTATGTAATTTATATATATAGTTCCAGTATTATTCTGCGCAGACAGAGAAGGTATGAATGTCAAGGTACGTCCTCTGAGAGAAATGATTATTTGGCGTATGCACATACGCTATAATAGTTCTTACGTAACCATTTGTATTCATCGCTACAAAGAATTGTAACATACATCTTATTAATACACATGCATTCATACATGCATATATACATACATACATACATGCATACATACATACATACATACATACATACATACATACATACGTACATACATACATACATACATACGTACATACATACGTACATACGTACATACGTACGTACGTACATACATATATACATACACACATACATACATACATACATACATACATACATACATACATACATACATACATACATACATATATATATATATCATATAATAAAATATAATATACATATACATATACATATACATATACATATACATATACATATACATATACATATACATATACATATACATATACATATACCTTCTGTATTAAAGCATACATACATACATACATACATACATACATACATACATACATACATACATACATACATACATACATACATACATACATACATACATACATACATACATACATACATACATACATACATACATACATACATACATACATACATACATACATACATACATACATACATACATACATACATACATACATACATACATACATACACACATATGTAACAATCCACAAATGACATCTTTCAAGGCCGTGGCACTTGGACTGTTAATATTCTTAGTGTTGTTGTCATCGCGGATCGTATTAATTCAGGCGTTAGTTGAGTTAGCCATGGGGTTATTGACGGACGGACTGAGATCATAACGGCAGGTTTTTCGCCATTAAGCAAGACTTCTTAAATCAGCTTCGGCTTGTATTTAAACTGCTGCCACCTGGATTCCTTCATTTCGTAACTATTCTATTCACCAAATTCACCGTTGTTCGACCGCATTCTGTGATCCGAATGAAATTCTGCACCGCTATTTGATCGGGAACGCACTTAGTTAACGTTTTCGATAATCAGATATGAAAATGTGATTTCACCCTTCGTGGATATACCCCTGGAAGATCTTATGACGCTATCGATATGTTGGTAGTACCAGTCTATTTGTTGGTTCTTTCCTATTTTCGCTCACATTTTGTGGGACATCCAAACGAAACTTTGCAGGTTATTGATGGAGTTACGATTACAGACCGCAGTGTCTAATGTATCTGACTCTAAACCGACATTACCTACGTTTGATCTGCCCAATGTCCATGTGGAAATCGAACAATAGAACGTGATCAATATTACGTGTAGCATGGCTATAATGTGGGCACAGATAAGTCCAATGATTGCACTGCAATCTAATTGGCTAATTATAATACATACCTGTCAAGTCTACCGATTTGGTCGGGAGGCTCCCGATTTTAGACATGTCTACCGATCTACCGATCGAGTTGTCTGTTTAAGCAGTTTCTCCCGATTTAATAAAAAATCTCCCCCCAAAATCCCGACCCGTACATTTGCCGCAACTTCGAACTTCAAAACATGAAAATGCTTATGGTGCTGTTACGAAGGCCTTGCGCGCGTTTAGTATCTACACAGCGTTTTTTTTTTATAATAACACAAGTTTTATTAGCAACTCAACTGAGTTACATTGATATTACAATAGGTTACAATTAACTCATCAAAACATCATACAAATACAATAGAAATACATTTGATACTGCAAATCATACCGTATTAATAGCCTTTTTACTGACAGTTGTATAAAGCCCACGGTATAAAGGAGTTACGGAATCTATTCGTTCTCATAAATGGTAACGGGTACACATTTTGTTGGCTAATATTATATTCGGTATGTCTTTTGTCAGGCTCAGGATTGTGCTTCTGAAATTGCCATATTGTGCAAAACTAATTATTATTACTTTAGATTTTTCCGAATTAATGTTCATGTCATTTTGTTCTATCCATCTAGCAGCAATATCAACCGACTCTTGTATAACAGATACATCATTTCTGTCGCATATTTCAAATAACGTACTGTCATCTACATACTTATATAATGGAACAATCGTTCTTAAATCACTTATGTAAACAAGGAAACATTTAGGTCCAGACAATGTCCCTTGCGGTACTCCCCCATTGGGATGACCAGAATGGGAATATTCATTTCCTATTTTTACTCGTTGAGCTCTGTCTAATAGAAATGTTGCCATCCATCTTAACATATGTACGGGCAACCCATACGATTGTAGATTATCTAGCAACAAATAATGATTAATAAGATCAAACGCTTTGCTAAACTATGACATAGAATTCAATTTATCTGTCGCCTTATACCACATATGAACCAGTTAGACAAGAACGTCTGTTGTGGACGTTCCGCTAATTCCCCCAAATTGCTTAGTATCAATTTCACCTTCAATTGTTTCACCCACCCTTTTCATTATTATTGATTCAAACACCTTGGCAGCTATTGGAGTTAGTGAAATTGGTATAATGTCTTTTTCAATCGACACAGGAGGGCTTGTTTTTGGCAACGGTATTATATTACATTGGCGATTTTCCATTCCATAGGGAGTACACCTTCTCTTAATGAATTGTTAAAAATAGCAGTTAATGGAGGGGCGAGAACATTTGCATAATTTCTTAACACCTATGCAGGGATGTTGTCAGACCCAGTAGCCTTGTTGGCTTTAACACTCTCCAAGGCTTTAAAAGTAGTACATACGCTTATCACATACTGATCCGACAGTTCCTCGTTAACGTCGAACACCTTGTGACTGTTATTTAACCGAGGCAAATGGTCACTCATAGACATAAAGAAATCATTCATTGTATTGGCCAGTAAGCCACAATCACCATCCGTTGTTTTGTTAGCTAGACCTTGCATGCATGATTTGTCGTTTGTTTTAAGTCCCATTATTGTTTTCATATGCTTCTACCAATCGTGGGATCCCGATTCATTCATTGCTGCAATTTGTGTTTGGTAAACATTATACTTAAGTTTCGAAGCGGCTCGGTTGACCTTATTACGCAATATTTTGCTTGATTCAAATCACCACTCACGTGAGCTCGCTGTCTTTTACGAACTAAGTCTGTGACCCATGGTTTATCAGCCGTATGCCTCGTAACAATTTTAGTAGGAAAGCATATTTCCATCAGGTTGCAAATAACCATTTTGATAATATGAATACTGATCTGCACATGAATCAAGCCTAAATAGGGGTTCCCATTTAATGGCTGATAAAGCCATATTGAATGTGGCTTTTTCGTTTGGCCCCATACACCTTACGATTAACCGTGTCACGCATCCAGTATCAACTGAGTTTTTCGCTTTAGGTTTAAACAAAACCATGTTATGGTTCGATGACCCCAGTTCGGAAATAGTAACAGTATTTGCAACCTGATGGAAATATGCTTTCCTACTAAAATTGTTACGAGACATACGGCTGATAAACAATGGGTCACAGACTGGTTCAATAGCATTTCTACGTGTCTAATCTGAGGGACCAGCCCATTCATAGGCACGTACAATCATTGTAAAATATACATGGAATAAACAAAAACACATTATATATAGATATAGAATAGGTATATGTGATATTATATTAAAAATATTATACTTTTATTATAATAAAATAATAAGTCTAGATGGCGCAAAGCCGAAGGCGAAGGTACCGTTGCTTGGTCTACGGCATCACTTGAAATGGAGTCAGTATGGTCCGTACAATCATAATATATTCCGTGAATTACAGCAGGATGAGAAGTTCTTCTTCTACGACAACTGCTAGGCCTACTTGAACTGTTGGTAGTTTCTGCGAGGGCACGTTTCAATCCCCGATGCAGCTACAGAATGCTATTGCCTTCCCGTTATTACCTTTCCGCCATTGAAAAAGTTGGGAAAACACCTCTGTAATGACGTCACTCTTGGCATTTCCTGTCCGATTCATGTGACGATGCGTTTTGAATCGCTACATGGACCGATTCAGTTTGCTACATCCGTATCCGCACCACAAACCGCAACCGCATCCGCACATACTGATTGAATCACTCTTATGCGTTCCCACTGTAGCCATTATTAACGCATACCGCATGCCGCGTCCGCATGACGCATCCGTACATATGGACTATTAGCTTTAGAGAACAGCTACATCCAATCGTCTTGTTGTTGAGTAGAAACAATTGTGTTCATTCTTATTACCCATTTTGTCGACGGATGAAAAGTAATCAGTAATACTCAGTGATGAATGCCTCACTACAGGCGAGATGTCGGTGAAGGCGGACAGACAGTTGTACACGTTCCTGGCGCCGTCGGGCGGGGTGGGGCGCGGCGAGCGAGTGGGGCCGGTCAGTGTGTGGCGCGGCTTCACCGACACAACGACATCGCACGGCGTGCCTCACGTCCGCAGATCTGTCGGTTAGTTCAACACAACACTACCTCTACTTAACAGTTGACCAAACAATATTATGAGAACTGTTTTTTGTTTCGTGTTCTGCCATGATACACTTAAGGTGGGCTGGGACACATTGGAATGCGTCTAAGTGAGATGTGTGTCTCCGGGATATTGGACATTTCACAGGAGTTCACAGTGAGTAAAGAACAAATAATATTCTAATTATTGTTGCGAACGATTAGGTCGTCTGTTGTGTCCAGTTGGTGTTTCATATTTCTTGAGTAGTCGACCAACAGCAGGTCTTCTTGGGGTACTCCCACCAAAACCAAAACGTCACCAGGATGTCCTTGAGTAGACCTAACATGCCCCTGTGTAGGTTGTGGATGTTGGCCTCTTCTCTCTAATAAGAAAGAATGTCATAATTCCTTTAATGGTGATCCACCATTTAAGATGCATGGTACATGTTAGGGCCATTTTTATACATATGATGGACTTCTTATTATAAAAGTCACTGTAATAAATGGATGCTTCAATAAAGATCATTTCTTTTTCTGACACAGATTATAATAATATTCTTATTATAATGCAGTATATGTTTTTCATAAACTTGTACTAAAATTGTCAATATGACAACCTGGTACAGCAAGTTGAACTGTGTGAAGTTTGTAATAATTCCAAGCATGTACTTCATCAGCGGCTTCAACAGAGGTTTTTCATCTGGACCAGGATCCTCCCAGCTTTACTGGTCTCTTCTCTGCATCCTCGTGACTACGGAAGTAGAAAGCAGGGCAGGCCATTGGTCTAACGTACGCTTCAGTGCCCTCGCCAGACTAAGCCACCGAGTGGTGCAGTGTTGTATTATCTTGTTGGAGTTCACATTCACAAATTCCTGAAACGATTTCAGTTCCTCTCTTCTCTTTGCACTGCAAATATCAATAATCACTGTAAGATCTCAAGTAAAATACATTTAAAATGTAGTATATCATTGATTTGCAAATTCAGTCATATGCCTATATACAAATCCCAAAAACTGGTTTTGTGTTTGTTTTAAAAAATGTGACATTAAATTACATTTCAATTCAATAACTTTATTAGAGAGGCCCATATTACATAGTATTGCTTATACTGAGTAAGAAAATAATTATATATATATGATTGTATATAATGGAATGCTAGCATTTACAACTACCTAGGTTGAAAGCCTACATACATACATTTAGCCAGTGAATGCTTATTACAGGCTGAAGAGGCATATTCCAGTTATTTTAGCCAATATTTATATTAGGTTGAGTGTGGTATGTACACACCTCTTGTGGAAGAAGTAGAACAGGTCTACTAGGTAGTCCTCAATTTTCACCGACAGCTGCTTCACAGCATGGCCCACAACTGTGTGTGCCTTGTGGCAGGGACAGGCTACCAGCACAGCATGTTCGTTCTTTTGTTTCGAAACTGAGACCGCTACCGTCGCGGTCCCAGATTCGTACGAATCCTGGACTGGTCGAATCTGGGACCACCACACTGCCACACTGAAATCAGTCCGACACAGACCACGGAATGCCCTCATCCTGTCCTCTGCCACTGGTCTGATCCACGTTGTGAACTCCGGACCAGTCGTCCACGCTGCTTGATAATGTGCCGCATATTTCTGCTTTGTTGTCTTACTTTGTGCATCATGATCATCTGAACCAGCCTTTCGCTTCGATCACCTGATCATCTAATATCGAAGCGAAACTACACAGTCACAAATAGACGCTAGAGTAGACTAGCGGGGTTTGTTCAAATGTACCGTTTGGATTTGTGTAACGTCACTTGTGATTGGATTTCCGCAAACTTCCGCCGATAATTCGACGAATCACAAATCAGGTAACATTGACGAGAGGGGAAAGAGAGCACCGGCTGCATATTTTCGTGTTTAAACCGTGTAAACCGCTGCAATCACTTCCGCTGTCCTCAGGGAAAAGACTGCCAAGTAATATGAATAGAAATCAACGGAAATAATACTTTTTTAAATATTTATGAAATTCCGTGAGGTTCTGGGAACGTCCCGGGAGTCGGGAGTTCAAGAAACATAAGCTGTAAAATCCGTGATACTCCCGGGAATGCCGGGAGGGTTGGCAACACTGCATGTGGGTCAAAGTTTACATTGATATAATAGTAAATCGTTCATCTATCAAGCTGGCAATGTTTTGTGATTTGATGAGGAGACATCAGTGTCAGAAGTCAGGACGTCATCTCTATGATGCAAACTATATTATGCATGCGAGCCTTTCCGAATTTTGCCGGAGTCCCCCGGATTTGATGTGAATTTCCGTACTCCAAAAAAACATCTCCCGGATTTTTGCTTGAGACCACCAACAGTGCTCACACCCTATTGTGACTACCACAGTCCTATTCCACGGGACCGAACAGATAAGGCTCACGACAACTTTCGAATATCTCGAATTCCGAAACATCAACATTGGCATGTATACGGTCCGGTTACCATTCGTGCAACATTTTCTGCAAGTTCCGTTGGCAGTAATTCGACGTACATCTGTGTGTCGTCGGCTAGCAGATGGTGTACGTTGTACGCGTTTACGAACAGCTTCATTAGTCGCACACTAAGCCGTTCGCGTTATAAAACAAAGTATTGGTCCGGCGGCCGACCGTAGCTGTCCTCCGTTGCTGGTGCCAAACACGTCCTTCGCCACAGAGATGCCTTAACCATGCGGGCGTCGACGTAGCATTGGGCTTACGGCAGGGTCAAGTGTATCGAACTTAGTAGAAACAGTCAGCAGCTCCGACGTACGCACCGATGTGTATCGATCACAGTGTCACCTCATCGTGGGCACTGGGTAGGTGAACAAAATCATAGTCTCCGCATTATCATGATCATGGTGGACAGTTATTCTTGTACCACGTGGGCTCTATAAGCTGCATTGGTGATATAACTGCGACATCCTGACACAAAGCTATCCGTTGATTAAAAGGAAGAATACGATAATAACGCAAAAAGTAACAACAATACCATCAAAATCAACAGAGAAATTGGAATACCGCTACAGAAACGGACCACGTCAAACTTGCCACTTACATTTTGCTGATACGAATGCTGGATTTGTAACCGTCGTTGGGGTTCCCAACAGTTGCCCTTTTCAGCTGCAGGTGAAAAGAAACCATAATTATAGTTGGTTAAAAACATTGGTTAAGAACGTGTGTCGCATCAATAGGCTCTTTGGTGTGTGACTGTAACAAAATCGTGTGGGGTACCGATTCGAAAAATATAAATCATATGCCGTTGGTTCAGTTCCGAATAGTATTTATTATATTATTTGGCATTGGTCGACATTCAAATATAACCAGTTCAATCAATTAAGAGATGCCTCAACTACCGTTAGTCAAATGTTAGTCAAATGCAGTGCGTTTTCGTGGATCAGCCGCTATTGCTCTACACTCAGAAAAGTATGTCCCATGGCGATTCTTTCTGATGGACCTACTAAATACATCCACTTGTTTATAATCACGCTCAGGCATTTCAATGTGAATCAGTACTTTCTTCCTACATGACTTCTTGCTGTGTCTCTCACGGCGCTGGACTCGGCGTCAGAGATAACGTCATAGAACGTCACGAAGCCGTGGTCGTCACTGACGGTCTCCTCCTTGTGATGAACGTAACTGATCCTCCCGGACTTGCATCTGCCGCGCGCGGTTGGGTCCAAGTAACGATCCTACGACATAACACATGTATAGCAACACACTTAGCATCACATAACAAGCGGGCTGTAGGGTACCTGTAATGATCATACGACATAACACACCTATAAAAACACACATAACAAGTTCATCGACTGTGGGTGCACTAGGTTCGTAAGTCCCTGCTGAGACAAGAGTTACACTCGTTGGAAGCGTTCCGCTCGCCATATGACGGTGAATCCAGTTGGAATTTGTTGTGAGGCCACTGGGAAGTAGCTGGATATCTGAATTGCTGTGTTTGGAGGATTCTGGGTAAACTTAAGAGTGTTGAATGTGTCTGGACGAGGAATATGGTTGGATATCTTTAAATAGAAAATGGCATACTCCAAAGCAGATGTGTTATGTGGGGTCTACACTTGAACGGTCCAAACAACTATCTGATGTCACTGTATCCTCCGACAGTAAGCACTCTGCATCTACTTTCTGTCGTTCCTGTTTGTATGCCAGCTCTAAGAAATGCGATTGTTCGGAGAACTTAGTCCCGAGTGAAAACAAAGAGACAGCCGCATTAGTTTATCGGGATGTCTTCTTCTGTCCTGGTGATTTAGGTGACGCATTAGTTTCTCGGGATGTCTTTTTCTTCTGTCCTGGTGAATTAGGTGACGCATTAGTTTCTCGGGATGTCTTTTCTTCTGTCCTGGTGAATTAGGTGACGCATTAGTTTCTCGGGATGTCTTTTTCTTCTGTCCTGGTGAATTAGGTGACGCATTAGTTTCTCGGGATGTCTTCTTCTGTCCTGGTGAATTAGGTGACGCATTAGTTCTCGGGATGTCTTTTCTTCTATCCTGGTGAATTAGGTGACGCATTAGTTTCTCGGGATGTCTTTTTCTTCTGTCCTGGTGAATTAGGTGACGCATTAGTTTCTCGGGATGTCTTTTCTTCTGTCCTGGTGAATTAGGTGACGCATTAGTTTCTCGGGATGTCTTCTTCTTCTATCCTGGTGAATTAGGTGACGCATTAGTTTCTCGGGATGTCTTTTTCTTCTGTCCTGGTGAATTAGGTGACGCATTAGTTTCTCGGGATGTCTTCTTCTTCTATCCTGGTGAATTAGGTGACGCATTAGTTTCTCGGGATGTCTTTTTCTTCTGTCCTGGTGAATTAGGTGACGCATTAGTTTCTCGGGATGTCTTTTTCTTCTGTCCTGGTGAATTAGGTGACGCATTAGTTTCTCGGGATGTCTTCTTCTGTCCTGGTGATTAGGTGACGCATTAGTTTCTTGGGATGTCTTTTTCTTCTGTCCTGGTGAATTAGGTGACGCATTAGTTTCTCGGGATGTCTTCTTCTTCTGTCCTGGTGAAGTAGGTGACGCATTAGTTTCTCGGGATGTCTT
>JAODUO010000891.1:175000-184710 GCA_025642075.2 Ridgeia piscesae | reverse complement strand
GCCAACCTATGACTAGGAGTAGGACCTAGGAGGGCGACAGTTTTACAGCCAACCAATGACTAGGAGTAGGACCCAGGAGGGCGACAGTTTTACAGCCAACCTATGACTAGGAGTAGGACCCAGGAGGGCGACAGTTGTCGAAGGCGACGGCGACGGCGACGGCGACGGCGACGGCGACGGCGACGGCGACGGCGACGGCGACGGCGACGGCGACGGCGACGGCGACGGCGACGGCGACGGCGACGGCGACGGCGACGGCGACGGCGACGGCGACGGCGACGGCGACGGCGACGGCGACGGCGACGACGACGACGACGGCGACGGCAAAATTTTAAACACATTTAGATTGTTAATATTCTGTAATAACTATATTTTATACTGTGTAACATGATTTTATTATAAAAACGAACAGCAACAGACTTCAATGAACATGATGTATGTCCAACAAAGTTACCTAATAATGTATTTATAATTGTTTGAATGCATAACAACGTTTACTGGTTAAAATATACATAACCAAAAAGAAGGCTACAACAAGTAAAACGCGTTCGTTCCAGCCACGACACCCCTACTAATGGCCAGTGACATTTCTCATTGCCTGCATTTGGCATAGGAGTCATTCAGCTCATGACAAGCTCAAGCGTGTGCACACTAATTAGGTCACTCGCTCTGATCGTCACTGAGTCGATAAAATAAAACGCCGATCTTGATACATTATTTGCTAAATTACTAGTACTATCAAATATTAGTTGATAAGCCTACCCAATCAACTCGACTAATGAAAGTCCGTGAATCCGACATTGGTCTGTGTATAACATCGTATGCCTTACCCAAATAGTTATAGTTTCGCACAAACAGTGCTTACATTACTTCTCTGACATATGGCAATCTTTTAATGTAACTGGTTATGAATACATTTATTGAAATAATAGTGACTCACGATTGTTTGATAAAAATAGTAATAACAAACTTATAAGAACAACTCTGCGAAAATATGAAACATCCGCCAACATTCGATGCAAAGTCACGCGAAAGGAAACTCCCAAATCATGGAGATCGGTTTGCTGTTTTCGGTGCATTTCAAACCTTGCTGCTAATTATCATGTAATTAATGATAAGAAGACGATAGAATATGATGTGTTGGCAAATATCATGTGTTTTATCCAATGAATTAATATGTTAAAACCGTGAATTCATAATGAGTGGGTTTTTATTTTAAGACAAACAATTTCGTCACGTTGGTGCGTAAGATTACAATGATAATAGTCATCGTAACCACTGCTGGATCACAAAGCCTACACTAGTGTTATGGTCTCTCACTTTGTGTATAAGAAATCGTCTTCCGTCCTCGGTTTCAACGACGACCCCTGTGTGTCGCAAATGCCTAATCATAGGAAGTCTTCCGATTGGTCGCTCGACGTGTGTCACCCTCCGTACGGGCTGGTTGTAGAGCCGCGTGAGCTCGCTCTGTCGGCCGATGTCGAAGCTGTGAGTCCGGCTTGTGGTTCCGCCACCGCTCGAGCTGATCGAACAACCGGAAGAAAAAACACCGTAACTACCATTGGCATTGTTATTATCGTGGACTGGTGAAGGTGACAAAAAACCCGCACGCACAAACGCATACACGCTCCCACACATACACACACATCACTCACACCCACAGGGTGATTTTTCTTAAATATCCGAAGCTGCTCTATGTAATGTGTTATGGAATGCTTGAAATCTTAACACACTTCATGAACAAGTTACACATATTCGTTTTGTTATATATATATATATATATATATATATATATATATATATATATATATATATATATATATATATATATATATGTTTTATTAACAAAGAGGGTGTTTATATCGCCAGAATACAATTTACCATAGCAGTACAGCCTCTACGAAAAACAAGGTTTCTATTCATATTTCAGAGGTAATTGATTCATATTTGTAAATGATAACCGCAAGATCATCGGTATTTTATAACCTTAGTAACACATAACACATAGTAAATAATAAAGTTGGATCCCGCTTAAATGTACAAAAACGAAATTTAATTGGATCCGCTAGAAACAACGGACCTAAGTGTGCCTTAGTATTAATACCTGCATATATACAAATAACTTTTTACCTGAAAAAACACGCATTTGTTGGCGGTACCAACAAAACCATAGCGACTACCGTTAGACGTTGCCACGAGGAAAACATAATCGTATGTGTTGTCGCCAGTCAGCCTCCCAGCGATGTGGTGGTAATGCCTTGACACTGGCGGATCGGCCTATTTAAAAATCCAAGTATCAAGGAAATATTGTTTACAATTATTTGAATTGAATTAAATATTTATTTATTCAACCTGATATTCAGCATAATCAGTATTGACTATGGACATAGCCTAAACGAGTTAAATAGGTATACAGTAGACAACACCATTAATTAATGTTGAACAAAGAAAGAGTAATTAAAAAACATTGAACAGCAAGACGATGTGGAAGGGAAATGCTAAAACTGATAAAGTAATAAATGGCATTCCCATAAGAAACATTTGTTCATGTAAATACATTCACAATAAATTGTAACTAATTGGAATCAAATTGGAATGAAGTTCTTGAAAGTGAAGATGTAAATTATATGTAAAATGCATTGATTTGTAGAAGGTGCTGGTCACTGTCGTCGCCGTGTGGTCAGCGTTTACACCGTGACGCGCGGCGTCTGTCACAGGGACTCCTGCATCCTGGCCGCGAGAGGCGACAAGGCTTAATAGACCAAGAATAAGCTTCGCGGTTCATTTATACAAGGAACGTGCATAACTCTATGTGTGAAGATTCTGCCTAATTCGTGATGCGAAGGTATGCTATCGCCAATACTTTGATATATGTGGGGTACTTAAGAGATAGCAAATGTGATTATTATTATTATTTACTAGATATCACATCGTAGAAAGGTGGCTTGCGCCATATCACCACCCTATTTCTTTGAATATTAATGGGGGCAGGGGCTCCAAACACAAATAAACACCCACACCCACACCCACACCCACACCCACACCCACACCCACACCCACACCCACACCCACACCCACACCCACACCCACACCCACACCCACACCCACACCCACATCCACACCCACACCCACAATCACACCCACACACGCCGACGCCGACGCCGACGCCGACGCCGACGCCGACGCCGACGCCCGCACGCGCACGCGCACGCGCACGCGCACGCGCACGCGCACGCGCACGCGCACGCACGCACACGCACACGCACACGCACACGCACACGCACACGCACACGCACACGCACACGCACACGCACACGCACACGCACACGCACACGCACACGCACACACACACACACACACACACATACTGTCTACGATAATAATTATTATTAAACAGCGAGCTTACCCAAAGCAGACAGTGAGCTTGAGATAAAATTCTCCCCGTCCTGAGAAACGTACACGATACTGCCATCTATATAAGACGCGTGCACAATGTGTCACATGTCAACCGTGATAAATTGGCACACTCGTAAAACCAATGTGCAATCGGGGCGACTGTGTAAATTTGCTATCACGAGTATTCAACATTAATGTGTCTGTAGTACAACGTACCGAATCACTATATAGCTCTACTCAAAGCGTACCGCTGGAAGACTGTCGCCGGTTTTTCCTTTAATTGTTGGTTTACATAAACTATTTGTTGTTAGTATTACTATATTAACAGAAAGTAAGTCGGAATTAGAATATAGAAGCTGGATAGTTTTTTACTGGAGTAAGCAATGCACGCGCTGTAAAGAGTGCTCGCTTGACAGGGTAACTGGTCGCATTGGCAGTGTTACTACGTCGACGGTGAAATCGGGTAGATGTGGCGTAGAGTGAGAAATAAAAACAGACAGATATACTTCTAGGCACATCGGGGAGACAGATATACTTCTAGGCACATCAGGGAGACAGATAGCTCCGGGAAGAGGACACATAATCTAAGTTGGTGTATGATGGCAGTGCAACTTTGAAAGCTAATACCAGTATGTATGGAAATGTATTAGTCTGAAGGCTGTTACGACGAATATGCTCGAGGAGATGCATGTCGAGTTGTCGTAAATTCGCGCCGTTTGTGCAACCAGGCAGGCAGAACATTCTAGTCGTGTTGAGACAGTTAGTGAGTTTGTGTTAGTGATAAAATAGATAGTGGCAGGCGTCATAGACAGTTGGCTTTGCTCGAGGACAGACAACGTTGCGTGCTTGGTCGAAATATGCTCCTTGAGACACCGTACATCAACACACGCTTCTCACTTTGAAGCGTTTTTCACGAAGACTGCATTCAAAAGAAGCAGGGTATACGTGGTATATTCACGCGACGGGGCCTACGACAAGAAAACCACGTGCGTCAGTCACACCTTCTCTCGTGAATATCCTCTTGCGTTCTGGTTGGCCTGGACAGTAAACACGCCAACATGTATGACAGCTACGTTTGACACACTACATAGCCCACTGGCCGGGCAGACACGTTATTCAGCAGTGACCATGTAACCAGCGTCATGTACATGTGTAGTGTATTGACGTGAAACAATCTCAACATTAGATCCTTATAATAAAATCTGGTAGTCTTACGTACTGTCCACGACTGTTCTTAAAAGCCTAATTGCATTGACTTGCAACTGGTTGTAGGTTTTCTAACGTTAGTGCATATGGCTAATAATCAGCGCAGGATCCTTGATGAGCGGTATTCCAATGACATTTTGCGGATAGCACGACCCTATAGACAAATAGCTTCTGTGCGAGCATTTATTTTACACTTTTAATATATATGCTCGAGACCTTCCATGCAGCAACGTCGAACACTCTGCAATAACTTTCTAGTGGTGTTAAGACAACTAGTCACGTTTTGTCGGTGCCTTATAAAATTGGCCAAGTAAACAGAATATCCTTTGAGAAATAGGGCAATATGCTTGATGAGCAGCTTGGTTAGTTGAACCCGCACGGTTCCATGAACATTACAGTCTAGGCGACTCGGTGTGAAATAAAATGTTACCGCCGGCACTTCCCTTTGACCAACTCTTCTTTTATCGTCAGCCAATGCAATCGCCTACGAGGACTGTGGTCGGCCTCCGGTCTTGTGATCAAATTGTTGTGTGATTTGAGTCACACGCACAGAGTTAGATAAGTAATCTTTCCCCTAATGAATCTGGCCCGCTGCCATCTACTTGTACGGCAGAAAGTGCTGTACCCACGGGAAGGTAGCAGTGGTCGCGCGGTAGAGCACCGGACTGCGGTTCAATCCCACCTGCCGCCGTTTCGAAACTTAGGCAATTTCGTAACCCTGCATTTGCCTGTGTCTTTCGGAAGAGACCCTAACAAACCGGTGGTCCCTTCTGTCTGGTGTCTATGCCAGGGGAAGTAAAAGATCACACACATAGGGTAAACGTCCTTCTAGAGAAGGACAACTCTAAAGAAAACAATGACAATAATGGTGAGCAAGTTGACAGAGGTCATTTAATGGAAGAAGACGATATAGAGTGGAACTGGTGAACAACGTAATAAACGCACTAAATATCTGGCAATACAAAATCTGTAACTCGATGATGTGTCACTTTTCCCCCATAGTCCTAGATTATGGATAAGACAGTCATGACTAATTTCTCGAGCAGTGCCAGCTGGTGAGTGATTTGAGTTGGTTGGAGGTAGGGATCTGAAGGTTTGTCAGTGTGGTTCCTTGGCAAAATGACTGATGATTAAATAATGGGGTAAGCTGTAGCTTCCAGCTTAGTCATTATGGTTGTGACCTGAACCTGAGGTCAATATCCCTGGTGAATTATCCAACCCAAACTGTGGACAGTTCCACGGTTGACACTGGTGTGAGCAACGTTAATCCATTTTGGGATATGCTGGTTACAACAGTCATTGTGAAGGGAATAAATATGGTTATTTCCTGTGTAACATGCAACTGTACCAACCGACAGAAAGCAGGATCCGGAGTCTCTTTCCACAGTTATACGATATAGCTTTGGTAAAACTCTATGCGAACATGCTCCATTGCCATTAATTTAAATATACAAATTGACCAAAAATAATATGTTGGCTGAATTATGTACCAAACAATATTTTATAATATTACTGTGCATAGCTATAGCGTGACCGACACATATTGTATTAATCTAAAAACCTAATTATAATGATACCATTTTATGACTAATACTTATTGATAGTGGATACTGCCTTCTGCAGATTCCCAGACAATAAAAGACCCGAATGCCGAGCAAAGTGGATCCAAGCCATTAAGAGAACATGTTGGACACCCACTGGTCATCAGGGCCTACCTGGCAGTGCGGATAAAGACATAAGAAAAACAAAACACTCAAAGTATTGCACATGGAAATATGCAATCATCCCGTCATGAAATGACCAAGCTAATTTTGTTTGCATGAAAGGGAAAATTGTGTTCACTTTAAGGAAACCTATTACTGTGTTATTTCAGTTGTTTTGTTGTAGTTTGCTTAATTTTATTTATTTATTTATTGTTATTACTATTGGCGCAACATGATTAGTTAGTTGACCGTCTTAGTATTACTATTTTCTACCCCAAAGACGGGCAATAGTTGACCAGATAGAGCATTGAGGCTGTCTCAATGTTTCATTTCCTGTAGATGAATTCCAGTTTATCTACTGGTGTACTATTGTTATTGTCAGTAATGTCGGCATCACTGTCTTGTTGTTGCTGTTCCTATGCTCTCATCCACTTTGCATTGTCTAGCGTTTTTCAACTGTGAAATTGTAATTATATAGGTCTGGGTGATCTCTCCAATATTTTTGGAGGTCGGACATTAGTTGGTCGATTGTTATTTAATGATTGTGTATTGTAAAGGAAAAGAACAATTATTGTTTATTTGATACTTACTAAACGCAAACTGTTTTGTCATACAGCCATACTCACCCCTCACACAGCGAGGCACTATATACTAAGTGTAGGCCTAGTGATATATCTCAGACACATACATAGTAGTGAGGCAATTGTCGAAACAGATTGTACATAATTGTACAACACTGGCTAAATGAAGTCAGTAAATAGATAACGTAATAATTATGTAGAAAACTTGACGCAGTGATATGTACGTACAGCGACTGCAGTGGCTCTCTGCCGTACAGCTGCATGTCTGTCAGCAGCGCGTGTTGACTTCGAAGTATCATGTGTCAACTGATAGCGGCCGAGCGGTCTTGTGCTACTGATGTGTTCTATTTATATATATTGTCACACGCTGCTCGAGTTACATGCAATATTTAGGACGGGAATGGTATATTGGTACTCCCATTTGTTAGTCGTGAATCTGTCTTCATATTGGGGCGAATGTTTGTGCTATTCCCACGGCTGACGCAGTAAGAACTGGCGAAGTCAACTGCTGTAATTGTATAGTTTGACCCCGCCCATATTCACGGTTTGCGGAGACGACCAGCCATGGGCACAATAGCGCGGGGCAACGAATTCATCCTTTCTTGCGAGGATGTATAATGTTGTACAATGAAATAGTTATCAATAATACATTCGTTATTGTAACACAACAATGAGAAAGGAATGACATAAACCACAAAAGGACGGTGAGTACAGTCAATGAATGTTTAATTTAATAACAATATATTGAAGTCTTGAAAGAAAACTCTACAGTCAATAACTACTATTGCAAAAGAAACTGTTTGTAAATGCTTATAATTATATTGCTTGGTTGCAATACTTGAATATCATATGCCATATCAAATATAATAACATTAGCCTATATTGTGAATAAATTGCTTTAAAATAAGTAAGTAAAATATTATGGCTTTGCTGTTGTCTCTTATTTTATTTCTTATTTATTTATTATTTAATTGTTGTAATTATGTGTATGCTACATATGGGCTTACACAATGTGTTCCTTGTGGCTATAACTTATATGTTATATACTAAGATACCTATCTGATCGTTAATTATAATATATTAATTTTCAGCGCATAGCTTGCAAAAACAATTGATAATTTGAACCGAAATGTTAATGAAATTATAATAAAATAGGCTTAGTTTAATTTCCACACACAAATATGTTTCCACAATTATAATATTATGGACAGTAGCCGCTATTTATATTAGTATCCGCCTTTATGCAACTCAAATGATCTTGCCACACACGTTTGCTGGTTAAACGTTTGCTGGTTAAACGTTTGCTGGTTAAAGTATGGTAGCCGCGGCCTACAGGCGCACGAGTCACACACCTCGACGTAGTCTTGTATTGCTGACTCGAGTGTAGCACACACTACCAAAAGGGTTCGTAATATTATTTGACATAAATGTCAGACTAGACTCGCGCTAGTGTAAAATAAAGTGACAACCATCTAGCGTCGTTTACCTTTCATACTGCTCGTCAGCACGCAAGGGCGGCAAGACAGTCGAAATGACACCTCTTCTCAGATACGTCATTTTGTGTTCGTCTGTGGTGACCTTTACATAAATGTTATGGAACGTCGTGTTGACTTAGCGAGGCTAAAGAAGCACGGCGTTCCTCGTATGTACTCATTGGTTCAGTCTGGACCTTAGCGTGACCGGTGATAAGAAAGAATGGACGGACCTAACTGAATTGGTAATATCAATCCCGGCGACAAATGAACAGCTTACGCCCACTTTGAACTGTCTAATAGATCTAGCTATAACGTTAAACAAAACCGTATGTTTGTAAGGTGTAAACAACGTTCCATGAACAGGTTCAGATAATGACCCATTATATATATATATATATATATATATATATATATATATATATATATACTTTTATACATATATACATAAATAACGTCCAAATTTTATTCACGCTGATTACTTTGAATTGGGGTATGGGTATATTCATTTTATATAAATCATATATTTGATTTATAGAATTTATATATATATATATATATATTTGTTAATACAATTATAAAAAAAACAATGAAGTAAATCGGAGCGACTTGGACACCGGTTGACTAGCATGGCAAGTAACACAAACAAGTCATAATGTTAAGATCAATAACAGACTCGAGGCATTATATAAATTCCCTAAACAATTTTATTGAAAACACCAGAGTTCAAAACAAAACAAGTAGAGCAGTCCCACATGTGGCATCAATATGTCTCAACTGATCACGGTCTTGCCAACATGGTCGTGCAATAAGAATTGATCGAGCAATATATAGTTCATCTGATTATATCGCAACATTGAACAAGCAAAAGCACAATCTTGCCTGACTGTTGTTACCCTTAAAAATGATCGTGTATTCAAACCGTATCGTATGCGTATATGACTGAAATGTTCCACATGTAAGTAGATCTATATTTTCTAAAGCGCACGTATTAACCAGGGAATCTCGTTCAAACACAGCAAAGACCAACCTGCGTTTCGCGACAGCCTACACTTCCTAAGTGACTAATACGTAAAGCTAAGTTAATGTCACATAGCGACCATACACAACTGTTTACGTATTTACTCCGTCGACATCCCGTGGTGTGTAGAGTCACAATGTCACAGAGGCAGGCGAATATGAATCAGGTAATATACCAACACATTACACAATACCAAATATGAACAAGTCATGTTTACATTGGTTCCTGCGCAACAAACTGTAGGTGGAAAATTGAATAATAAATTTTAACATTGGCTACATTACATATGCCAGGGTATCAGTTGTATGGGTCTTTGGATTGCAGTATATGC
>JAODUO010000891.1:107500-170000 GCA_025642075.2 Ridgeia piscesae | reverse complement strand
ATGTATATATATATATATATATATATATATATATATATATAAACTATCCTGACAATTTAAACACCGTGTCCGTTATTGTCAAGTTACCGTAGTGGCCAAGTATCGGACGTAGAAAACCAACAGGAATTTTGGAATATATATGTATATATGTATATATGTATATATGTATATATATATATATATATATATATATATATATATATATATATATATATATATATATATATATATATATATATATATATATATACACATCATATATATATATATAATATATATATATATATATATATATATAATACATACATACATATATATATATATATATACATATATATATATATATATATATATATATATATATATATATATATATATATATATATATATATATATATACATATATGTATAAATACATATAATTGATTAAATATAATTTCAATGTATTTGAAAATATATGATTCATTGTCCAAAAAATTAAAGTATTTATGTTATCCTAGCCACCTGGTCATACTAAATATACGTGGATATACTTAAAAACAATAATTAATAAATGAAAAATGTGTGAAATTATAATATATATATATATATATATATATATATATATATATATATATATATATATATCATGATAAACACTTCTAATGGAGTATACCGAAATATGCAAGACCATCAAAAAGAAACCAAGAACGGACATCACGAAATACAACCAAGTGATCATATCAGTAACGCTTGTGTGACATCAAAGAGTCTGAGGACAGTCCGAAGAATACAGACGCTAGGCCAAGACAGACTGATCAGACTCCTAGACAAGCAGTGCAGTCCACGATCAAGATAAGTTTACAGAAAGAATACAGGAATTCTACGCCGAGCTATACGGCAGTGAACAGAGTACCATAATCCACGTTGACCCAACATACGTACCAGCGACAACATCATGGGAGGTGGAAGCAGCACTACGAGATATGTAGAATGGGACAGCAGCAGACAAAGACCATATAAACATCGACACATTGAAACCAGGAGAAGATACCATCTCGAAGACACTTGCTAAGCTGTACACTAAAATGTAATGCTTATCAGAAAGACGAATACCCACAGCGTGGAAGAACCAATATGTCTACTATCAAACATGTATATAAAGTACTCACGAAAGTACAAAAAAGGCTAACGAAGACACTCGAGGAAAACCAGCCATGAGAGCAAACTGGATTCAGAAGCAGATACAGACAGACCACATCCACGTCGTAAACAAACTGATGGAGAAGTGCAGAGAATATAATATCCCACTCTGCATCGCATTCGTCGACTATGAGAAAGCCTTCGACTCAGTGCAAACTAAAGCAGTGTTGACCTCGCTTCAAGAACAGAGGATAGAAGATGTGTACATAGAACTCTTGGAGGAAATCTTAGTCATCGTCGTTTCGCCGACGACATACTCATATGCCCTAATACTCCACATGAACTACAAACATGCTACAGGAATTAGCTAATGAAAGTGAACATCAGGTTATGGAGATGAACAAGTCGATGACAAAGGTGATGATGGAAAACGACACACCAGTATATGTCAACAACACCCAGATCGAGAACGTTGAAAGTCACATCTACCAAGACAAGGAGATTCAAAGAAGAATCACAGCCGGATGGACAGCGTTCGTCAAGCACCGCGACATCTTCAAAGATAACATTGGGACATGCGTGAAGAGACAAGTCAACTCATGCGTACTTCCAGCAACGACATACGGCGCAGAAACATGGGCGCTCACCACCCAAGCAAAGAACAATCTAGCAGCCGCACAAACAAAGATGGAAAGGAGTATTTTAAACATCACCTACAGGGGCAGAACACCAAACATTTGGATAAGAGAAAAGACAAAAGTCAGAGACGTGACTGAAAAAGTCAAAAGACGGAAATGGATCTGGGCAGGGCATGTTAGCAGGATACGAGATGACCGATGGACCACTTGGAAAACTTACGAAAGAAGTGTGTGTAATTTTTATAATTTAAAAACATTAACTCAATTGCAAGCATGTACTAGATTATCGATAGAAATATCTATCTAATATTTAGCAAGAACGAATACAGAACCTATGTACCTTTTTCATGAAGTTTTGTGTAATTGTCAAGCATTTCATCAGATAGTTCAGCAGCATCTTACATTTCAGAGAAACACCTTGTGTGTGGTGTGTACATATGTGCGTTTGTACGTGCGTGCAAGTCCGTGTGCATGAGTGTGCACTAGCGACGTTTCAATTGGTGTAAGTCGTAATAATAATCGTACGGTCGGCGGCTCGAAGTCTTCAAGTTCATTGCTGATAGTACATACATACTCATAGACACACACATACATACACACACTTATACATACACACATACACACACACACATCACACACACACACAACACACACACACACACACACACACACACACACACACACACACACACACACACACACACACACACACACACACACACACACACACGAAGAAGACAAGAGGTGGCTCGATTCGTACGTCTCTCTTAGCGACGATTGGATACACGAAAGACAATAAGGGAAAGAAAATGAATAGTATAGTTATTAAATATTGCGAGAAAATCACCTGAAGTATATATTTCATGGACTCCGCTGGCGAGTTCGTGTCCATTTTAGACATTGACAGTACCGGAGATGCTGTTCTTGCTGTTTTTTATTTAGCCCACATAAATTATGTCTTCAATCACAGAACATTCGGCAAAAAATGAAATAAAACCCTATTTAATAGATGACGTCTGTGAACATTCCGCGCACATTTTTACAAAGTAAATGTGAACATCGGTTTTCAAACAGCATATCAAGCCAACATATCATACCTGATACCATTACAACGTACTATCGTTAACCGTGAACGAATTATTATAATTTCATTTCACTTCCGACAACTAACAGAACGACAACTAAATGCAACGTGTGGTCTTCTTTTATTAACAACTTTAATTATCCGAACACACATAGTCATAGCGTCGAAGTGTCGCAATTAGAACACAAGGATTACCGATTGACTTTCACGGAAGCCTCATCATGCGGGAAGCAGCGCCGTGGCAGTTGTCCCACAAGGTATGGAATACGCTGCCTCCGGCCTTCACATAGTCTGTGACTTTGGAGCGGTGCACCTTCTTGCTTTCCAAACACATCCATTTTGACCAATCCATATGTTTGGTGTCTGTCACCACTGTCTGGCCGCCATTTGGCGTGCCGTAATGCTTGCCCTATGTTGAACATGCAAAATAAAGATTGATCACGGGCGTGCGTGCATATGTGTGTGTGTGTGTGTGTGTGTGTGTGTGTGTGTGCGTGTGCGTGTGCGTGTGCGTGTGCGTGTGCGTGTGCGTGTGCGTGTGCGTGTGCGTGTGCGTGTGCGTGGCGTGCGCGTGCGCGTGCGCGTGCGGGCGTCGGCGTCGGCGTCGGCGTCGGCGTCGGCGTCGGCGTCGGCGTCGGCGTCGGCGTCGGCGTCGGCGTCGGCGTCGGCGTCGGCGTCGGCGTCGGCGTCGGCGTCGGCGTCGGCGTCGGCGTCGGCGTCGGCGTCGGCGTCGGCGTCGGCGTCGGCGTCGGCGTCGGCGTCGGCGTCGGCGTCGGTCGTCGGCGTCGGCGTCGGCGTCGGCGTCGGCGTCGGCGTCGGCGTCGGCGTCGGCGTCGGCGTCGGCGTCGGCGTCGGCGTCGGCGTCGGCGTCGGCGTCGGCGTCGGCGTCGGCGTCGGCGTCCGTGGCGTGTGGTGTGATTGTGATTGTGATTGTGGTGGTGTGGGTGTGGGTGTGGGTGTGGGTGTGGGTGTGGGTGTGTGGGTGTGGGTGTGGGTGGTGTGGGTGTGGGTGTGGGTGTGGGTGTGGGTGTGGGTGTGGGTGTGGGTGTGGGTGTGGGTGTGGTGTGGGTGTGGGTGTGGGTGGGTGTGGGTGTGGTGTGGGTGTGGGTGTGGGTATTTGGGTGTGGGTGTGGGTGTGGGTGTGGGTGTGGGTGTGGGTATTTGGGTGTGGGTGTGGGTGTGGGTGTGGGTGTGGGTGGGTGTGGGTGTGGGTGTGGGTGTGGGTGTGGGTGTGGGTGTGGGTGTGGGTGTGGGTGTGGGTGTGGGTGTGGGTGTGGGTGTGGGTGTGGGTGTGGGTGTGGGTGTGGGTTTGGGTGTGGGTTTGGGTTTGGGTTTTGAGGTGGGTGGGATGGGTATGGGTGCGGATGTGGGTGAGTATGTGTGTGCGCGCGCGTGCGTGCGTGCGTGCGGGTGCATCTGCGTGTGCGCGTGCGCGTGCGCGTGCGCCTATACCCAAACGCGTATGTATTTGCGTGCGTGCATATGAGCTGTATATGCATGCATTGATAAAAATTTGCCTAATTAACTAGCACTGACTGACTCAATGTTGTAGAGCATAGTACAATGGATCCCAAATGTAATATCGATACTCCAGGGTATGGGCCAGATGTATTTGCTTGGTGTTGTTTAGCATGACACAACATTTCGAGCCAGCCTCAGGGAAAAACGTTATCTAAGAATCTGCAAAATGTTTTCATTGTTTTACACACTGTCGTTCAAATGGCCACCCTACAGGGAGCTGAAACGCTTTCGCAAGTATTGCCAAAACATAAGAACGTACCATTTAGTGAGCGTCGTTTGGTGAACACGAAGCCACGGTATATTTAAAAAAGAACATTCATAATTTTATATCTTTGACCACTGAGCGCCGCTATACCTTACGTTCAAGGTACATTGGTTTGACTAGCTACTAACTATTCAATGTATATTTTCATGTTTTTCTTATTTACCCCATTAATAGACATTTCTGCGCAAAAACAACAACAACAATATGGTGCCATATTATATAATAGTAAGTGTTGTATAGTTGTACAGTTGTAAATAAAAGCGTTAACTCAATTATGACAATTGATAACAAACTGAAACCTTTTAAGCGCGGCACTACGCGGTACATATATAGTTGATCACTTCCTAACTGCTTCCTGTGTGGATTGTTTTCAAATCACTACACTGAGAGATTCAGTTTGCCGAAGCTTTGTGTATTTGACTTTAATAGCAAATAATAACCGTTTCGCCGACGAAGCGTGCGAATTTGGCGATCATTACTTCTTGAGTATTAATTAGGACCGACTAGTGTGGCATTTAATATATAGTCATTGGTCGTTTTAACTTTATATTTCGAACATGTTTACAAATGATTTGTTGATCTATGTAACGCCTACCATATATAATATGACACCATATTTTTGTTACCACCAAAATATGTGTACTGATTAAGTAAATCGGGAAAAATATATATTTTACATTGAGTAGATTGAAACTAGTCAAACCCAATGCAGCGTTACGCTAATATGGCGGCGCACAGTGGTAAATGATGTCATTGATTATAATATATATATATATATATATATATATATATATATATATATATATATATATATATATATATACCGTGGCTGTGCTCATCGATTCACGGTCACACACTGTTATGTTATGACAACGGTTGTTCAAGCGTGGCAGCTTTTGTCATATTTGTGTTTTATGAATAGGTTCTTAAATGCAATCACATGTCTAGGATCAGATTTCTTTTTAAATAATCAAATCCGCGTTTTTATACCAGATATTACGGCGTCATTTGATAATAATGTTTGAATCTTCCGTAACCATGTAAAATGCTTAAAATAAACATTGAACGAAAAGACACGACATTCAACACATTCCCACCTTCCCTGTCCGAAAAGCGCCCATCCGGAAAAACAGATAGTTGAAGGCAATCAAATGGCGATCAAATGTGTTTTTCTACCAACCCACAGTGTGGCGCCACTGTTTATTCGTTTCCTGTGACATTTCGAGAATATGCACCATGTACCGTATATAACCACACGATACACGACTCCAGTGGAAACCATGGAGAGGTGATAAACTGTACCCAGAGACAAGTAAGACAAAGTGGATAAGGTTCGATGCAACCCTATGAAAAAAAAACCGGGAGTTGTGGTTGATTGTGGAGAGGACTTAGCCCTCAATATTTAGGGAAGTTCCGAAGTCTACAATTGGATCATGAAATCTGATAATGATAGGTAACGACATAACTAAACATAGTCACAATTACCTTGTGAACCAGGAATGTCCTGCCGTCGGCCAAAGTGACAACTACGCCAGAGTGTTTAACCGGACCAAACCTGTGCTTCTGTCCTTGCAGAGGTCGCTCACAGCGGGTCGCTTTAACGACACGCATGTTGAATAAAGCAGTAAGTTCGCGCTGCGTCGTGATGTCATGAGGAAACTTCGTCGGGGGACTGTTAAAATGAAACAAGACAGTTTTCTTTACTAACACTAATAACATGTCGCCTAAGCTAAGCGTATTGCAAAGATCGACGGGGAAATTAGAGGTTTGAGGATTAACTGAGAATATCTCTTTCATGTTCGCTTCATATGCGTTAATACGCCAACTTAAATACAACAAATGCTACAGGACACCAGAAAGTATAATATAAAAACAAAATAAATCACTTGTCTAAGGTTAAAGCTATGCAATTTCGTTTTCATGTATACAACATGGTATGGTGGATTACTGAGAAAAACAATCCCAACATAAAAACGGGTAATTCATAAATGAAATATTAAGTCAAACCTGGAGAGGCCCAGCATTACTATCATACATATAAAGTTAGTCAAATAGTATCTGGCTGTATAACACACAGTGTGTATTACTGGCAGACAATTGAAACAAACGACACACACAAATAAAACGAAAATTACACATAATCTGTCCACTTATTAGCTGCTGGAGTCAGAGATCGCATCTTAAATATACAAAGGTTGAGGTCACCAGATAATCCTATCAAGACGCACACACAGGTATCACGCCAGCCTTGTAGTCAGTTTAATAGCAGACACACGGCGCTGAGAGCCATTTGCACCAGTGTCACGAGAAGTGACAATTATGTTATTGCACGAGGTCTTCATCGTCGCCAAAAGAACGCCGACGTCCGCATGGTACTCCACCGTACTGGACAGCATCGCTTGTTACAGCAATGTTCTCCCAAGTGATATTGGCCCAAGAAAACACTTCCAATGAATATTCATATAGGCGACATAGAGCCTAAACTTTACCACAATAGGATAGCTTTGTCGTGCGGGATCTAACCGTCGGTCTTATCTTATATAACCATCAATAGAGTATAATCATACTACTGCGTAGTTCAACTGCATACCACAGACGTTTAAGAAATGTCGTCAGTTTGGTATATGTATGTACACTACTTTATATATATATATATATATATATATATATATATATATATATATATATATATATATATTCACATATATATATAATATATATATATATATATATAATTTATATTATATATTTGCAGTTTGGTTGACACATAAAACAGGACTTACGTGCCATGGCTGCTATTTGCACTTGCTATATCTGGCGTCATGGATGTTCCGTCATTTGGGGGATATGTCATGGCCTCGCTGAAAATTTGTGTTAAAACATTGCAGAAATTAAGTTTGTTTTGGGAAAAGAGACGTTTAACATTTCAAATTTAACATTTCATATTTGACAAGCATTATTCTACATTTGTTTCCAGTTTTGATTGGGGACGTATATAGTGTTTTCATTTCATAAAACAAACAGTGTAAACAGTAATCATAAATGTACTGGCTCGACCTTCAAAGCAGTACGGTATGCAAAGGACACTTAGGCAATATCTATATAAGATGATATAAGATGAACAGTGAACCTTTGTCAAGCACATATCTTGCCGTGTACATAATGGCAACTGATGTTGACCATGCATTTTATCTTCCAAGAGAGCCGCAGTAGCCTAATATGGGACAAGACGGGGAGGAAGTAATTGTTATTTTTGACGACATTAAAATACACGTGCCAATCTAGAAATTGACAGCGTGCTACGGATGACTTACGCAATTGATCTGACGAGATAAGGTTCCCGGTGCCTCGAGGTGGAGACAGATCGAGACAGATTCCAATTGAAGTCGAAACTATAGCATGGCGACAAAGATGGGAGGATGGTCACCAAGATAGGAGGATGGTACCAAGATAGGAGGATGGTCACCAAGATAGGAGGACGGTACCAAGATAGGAGGATGGTACCAAGATAGGAGGATGGTACCAAGATAGGAGGATGGTACCAAGATAGGAGGATGGTCACCAAGATAGGAGGACGGTACCAAGATAGGAGGATGGTACCAAGATAGGAGGATGGTCACCAAGATAGGAGGACGGTACTAAGATAGGAGGATGGTCACCAAGATAGGAGGATGGTCACCAAGATAGGAGGACGGTACCAAGATAGGAGGATGGTCACCAAGATAGGAGGATGGTCACCAAGATAGGAGGACGGTACCAAGATAGGAGGATGGTCACCAAGATAGGAGGATGGTCAACAAGATAGGAGGATGGTCAACAAGATAGGAGGATGGTCACCAAAATAGAGGATGGTCACCAAGATAGTAGGATGGTCACCAAGATAGGAGGATGGTCAACAAGATAGGAGGATGGTCACCAAGATAGGAGGATGGTCAACAAGATAGGAGGATGGTCACCACGATAGGAGGATGATCACCAAGATAGGAGGATGGTCACCAAGATCCGAGCAGGGTCACCAAGATAGGAGGATGGTCACCAAGATAGGAGGATGGTCACCAAGATAGTAGGATGGTCACCAAAATAGGAAAATGGTCACCAAGATAGGAGGATGGTCGCCAAGATAGGAGGATGATCACCAAGATAAGAGGATGGTCACCAAGATAGTAGGATGGTCACCAAGATAGGAGGATGGTCACCAAGATAGGAGGATGATCACCAAGATAGGAGGATGGTCACCAAGATCGGAGGATGGTCACCAATATAGGAGGATGGTCACCAAGATAGGAGGATGGTCACCAAGATAGGAGGATGGTCACCAAGATAGGAGGATGGTCACCAAGATAGGAGGATGGTCACCAAGATAGGAGGATGGTCACCAAGATCGGAGGATGGTCACCAAGATAGGAGGATGGTCACCAAGATAGGAGGATGGTCACCAAGATAGGAGGACGGTACCAAGATAGGAGGATGGTCACCAAGATAGGAGGATGGTCACCAAGATAGGAGGATGGTCACCAAGATAGGAGGATGGTCACCAAGATCGGAGGATGGTCACCAAGATAGGAGGATGGTCACCAAGATAGGAGGATGGTCACCAAGATAGGAGGACGGTACCAAGATAGGAGGATGGTACCAAGATAGGAGGATGGTACCAAGATAGGAGGATGGTACCAAGATAGGAGGATGGTCACCAAGATAGGAGGACGGTACCAAGATAGGAGGATGGTACCAAGATAGGAGGATGGTCACCAAGATAGGAGGACGGTACTAAGATAGGAGGATGGTCACCAAGATAGGAGGATGGTCACCAAGATAGGAGGACGGTACCAAGATAGGAGGATGGTCACCAAGATAGGAGGATGGTCACCAAGATAGGAGGACGGTACCAAGATAGGAGGATGGTCACCAAGATAGGAGGATGGTCAACAAGATAGGAGGATGGTCAACAAGATAGGAGGATGGTCACCAAAATAGGAGGATGGTCACCAAGATAGTAGGATGGTCACCAAGATAGGAGGATGGTCACCAAGATAGGAGGATGGTCAACAAGATAGGAGGATGGTCAACAAGATAGGAGGATGGTCACCAAGATAGGAGGATGGTCAACAAGATAGGAGGATGGTCACCACGATAGGAGGATGATCACCAAGATAGGAGGATGGTCACCAAGATCCGAGCAGGGTCACCAAGATAGGAGGATGGTCACCAAGATAGGAGGATGGTCACCAAGATAGTAGGATGGTCACCAAAATAGGAAAATGGTCACCAAGATAGGAGGATGGTCGCCAAGATAGGAGGATGGTCACCAAGATAGGAGGATGGTCACCAAGATAGGAGGATGGTCACCAAGATAGGAGGATGGTCACCAAGATAGGAGGATGGTCACCAAGATAGGAGGATGGTCACCAAGATGGAGGATGGTCACCAAATAGAGGATGGTCACCAAGATAGGAGGATGGTCACCAAGATAGGAGGATGGTCACCAAGATAGGAGGATGGTCACCAAGATAGGAGGATGGTCACAAGATGGGAAATGGTAAACAAGATAGGAGGATGGTCACCAAGATAGGAGGAGTACAAGATAGGAGGATGGTACCAAGATAGGAGGAGGTACCAAGATAGGAGGATGGTACCAAGATAGGAGGATGGTCACCAAGATAGGAGGACGGTACAAGATAGGAGGATGGTCACCAAGATAGGAGGATGGTCACCAAGATAGGAGGACGGTACCAAGATAGGAGGATGGTCACCAAGATAGGAGGATGGTCACCAAGATAGGAGGACGGTACCAAGATAGGAGGATGGTCACCAAGATAGGAGGATGGTCACAAGATAGGAGGATGGTCAACTGGTACCAAGATAGGAGGATGGTCACCAAGATAGGAGGAGGTACCAAGATAGGAGGATGGTCACCAAGATAGGAGGATGGTCACCAAGATAGGAGGACGGTACCAAGATAGGAGGATGGTCACCAAGATAGGAGGATGGTCACCAAGATAGGAGGACGGTCACCAAGATGGGAGGATGGTCACCAAGATAGGAGGATGGTCAACAAGATAGGAGGATGGTCAACAAGATAGGAGGATGGTCCCCAAAAATAGGAGGATGGTCACCAAGATAGTAGGATGGTCACCAAGATAGGAGGATGGTCACCAAGATAGGAGGATGGTCAACAAGATAGGAGGATGGTCAACAAGATAGGAGGATGGTCACCAAGATAGGAGGATGGTCAACAAGATAGGAGGATGGTCACCACGATAGGAGGATGATCACCAAGATAGGAGGATGGTCACCAAGATCCGAGCAGGGTCACCAAGATAGGAGGATGGTCACCAAGATAGGAGGATGGTCACCAAGATAGTAGGATGGTCACCAAAATAGGAAAATGGTCACCAAGATAGGAGGATGGTCGCCAAGATAGGAGGATGATCACCAAGATAAGAGGATGGTCACCAAGATAGTAGGATGGTCACCAAGATAGGAGGATGGTCACCAAGATAGGAGGATGATCACCAAGATAGGAGGATGGTCACCAAGATCGGAGGATGGTCACCAATATAGGAGGATGGTCACCAAGATAGGAGGATGGTCACCAAGATAGGAGGATGGTACCAAGATAGGAGGATGGTCACCAAGATAGGAGGATGGTCAAAAAAAAAAAAAAAAAAAAAAAAAAAAAAGGTACAAATAGGAGGATGGTCACCAAGATAGGAGGAGGTACCAAGATGGAGGAGGTACCAAGATAGGAGGATGGTCACCAAGATAGGAGGAGGTACCAAGATAGGAGGGGTACCAAATAGGAGGATGGTCACAAGATAGGAGGATGGTCAACAAGATAGGAGGATGGTCAACAAGATAGGAGGATGGTCACCAAAATAGGAGGATGGTCACCAAGATAGTAGGATGGTCACCAAGATAGGAGGATGGTCACCAAGATAGGAGGATGGTCAACAAGATAGGAGGATGGTCAACAAGATAGGAGGATGGTCACCAAGATAGGAGGATGGTCAACAAGATAGGAGGATGGTCACCACGATAGGAGGATGATCACCAAGATAGGAGGATGGTCACCAAGATCCGAGCAGGGTCACCAAGATAGGAGGATGGTCACCAAGATAGGAGGATGGTCACCAAGATAGTAGGATGGTCACCAAAATAGGAAAATGGTCACCAAGATAGGAGGATGGTCGCCAAGATAGGAGGATGATCACCAAGATAAGAGGATGGTCACCAAGATAGTAGGATGGTCACCAAGATAGGAGGATGGTCACCAAGATAGGAGGATGATCACCAAGATAGGAGGATGGTCACCAAGATCGGAGGATGGTCACCAATATAGGAGGATGGTCACCAAGATAGGAGGATGGTCACCAAGATAGGAGGATGGTCACCAAGATAGGAGGATGGTCACCAAGATAGGAGGATGGTCACCAAGATAGGAGGACGGTACCAAGATAGGAGGATGGTACCAAGATAGGAGGATGGTACCAAGATATGAGGATGGTACCAAGATAGGAGGATGGTCACCAAGATAGGAGGACGGTACCAAGATAGGAGGATGGTACCAAGATAGGAGGATGGTCACCAAGATAGGAGGACGGTACTAAGATAGGAGGATGGTCACCAAGATAGGAGGATGGTCACCAAGATAGGAGGACGGTACCAAGATAGGAGGATGGTCACCAAGATAGGAGGATGGTCACCAAGATAGGAGGACGGTACCAAATAGGAGGATGGTCACCAAGATAGGAGGATGGTCAACAAGATAGGAGGATGGTCAACAAGATAGGAGGATGGTCACCAAAATAGGAGGATGGTCACCAAGATAGTAGGATGGTCACCAAGATAGGAGGATGGTCACCAAGATAGGAGGATGGTCAACAAGATAGGAGGATGGTCAACAAGATAGGAGGATGGTCACCAAGATAGGAGGATGGTCAACAAGATAGGAGGATGGTCACCACGATAGGAGGATGATCACCAAGATAGGAGGATGGTCACCAAGATCCGAGCAGGGTCACCAAGATAGGAGGATGGTCACCAAGATAGGAGGATGGTCACCAAGATAGTAGGATGGTCACCAAAATAGGAAAATGGTCACCAAGATAGGAGGATGGTCGCCAAGATAGGAGGATGATCACCAAGATAAGAGGATGGTCACCAAGATAGTAGGATGGTCACCAAGATAGGAGGATGGTCACCAAGATAGGAGGATGATCACCAAGATAGGAGGATGGTCACCAAGATCGGAGGATGGTCACCAAGATAGGAGGATGGTCACCAAGATAGGAGGATGGTCACCAAGATAGGAGGATGGTCACCAAGATAGGAGGATGGTCACCAAGTTTCACTACAAAGTGAAACAGCAGTCACCAAGATAGGAGGATGGTCACCAAGATAGGAGGATGGTCACCAAGATAGGAGGATGGTCACCAAGATAGGAGGATGGTCACCAAGATCGGGGGATGGTCACCAATATAGGAGGATGGTCACCAAGGTAGCATAAGTAGATACTTGGTCGCCGGTGGGCGGGGGAGACCTTGACTTGTATTCAAGACAGGACTTCGGGTGCGTTTGGCTGGTATATAGAGAATAACTACTTTTTGTTTTAAATACTGAATTTATGAAAGCGCTTCGAGAAGCCAAACCGTGATTGAACGTCAAGTCGGTAACTACTGACGGGCGTGTAGTACACGTAAATGCTGGAATATCTTAAAGAGTGACACTGACTGCATCGTCGATAAATTTGTCCCCTTGAAAAAACAGGGAAACGGAAAAAAACAATTGTCGAAAGAAGCCATTAGGAAAATCAAATATAAGCAAATGGTGTTGAAGACATATAGACAAACTGGAAGTGAAGAAGACTATACCATTTATAAAGAAGCACTTAACTCAGCTACAGCTGAAATTAGAAATTCAAAGAGAAGCTACGAACGAACATTAGCTTTAAATAAAAAATGTAGCAAGTGTTTTTATGCGTATGTTCGAAGTAAACAGAAAGTTCAGGATAAGGTTGGTCCTGTAGAAGGTAGCGATGGAAACATAATAACAGTGGGATTGTAAATGGCAGAAAACCTGAATGAGTACATTAGTTCGTTGTGTACCAGGAAGATATTAGTTCATTATATGTACCACAAACTAAGTTCGAAGGGTCAGACTATTTAGGACAACTAATTGTAACGCCAAAAGTGGTAGCTAAGAAAATAAGGGATATGAAGCATAATAAATCACCTGGAGTGGATGGGATTCTTCCCAAGTTACTATTGGAAATTGTAGAACAGATTAGCATACCGCTTGCAACAGCGTTCAATTTGTCATTAGAGGAGGGAGTAATTCCGCTAGAATGGAAATAACAAACATCATAACATTAATTTCAAATGTAAAACGATTCGAGATATAAGTCAGAGAACTTATTTCGAAACATGTGTTTCGAAATATCTGAAACAGGTGATTCAGAGATTTCGTCGGTTTGTGATATGTGCGTACACCATTTCTTTTATCTTTTTGCAGTTTGTTGTGACACATAAACCAACACTTACGTGGCATAGCTGCGATTTGCTCTTGATATATCTGGAGCAGTGGTTATTCCGTCATTTTCGAGATATTTCATGGCCTCGCTGAAAATAGGTTTAGCAAATATAGCATAAATAAAGTTTTCGTTTATGAAAAGAACGTTTCAACATTTATTGATGAAATTTTGTCATGTTTTTTGACGCATTGTCGCCTCTTTAAGACTAAATTTTGTGTTTGTATCACACGGGTAAATTTCACGTCACGGAAGTTCTGATAAAATATATTGACCGACCAAAATGTATATCAAGATATGAACCATTTCCAACTTAGAAATATGTATTGATTATTGATATGTACTTACACAATTTATTTTATTTTTGCAGTTTGGTGTGACACATAAAACAGGACTTACGTGCTATAGCTGCGTTTTGCACTTGACAAATCTGGCGCAATTGAAGTTCTGTCATTTTCTGGATATTTCCAGGCCACGCTGAAAATATGTTTAACAAAAATTGCAGAAATTAAGTTTGTTATGGGAAAAGAACGTTTCAACATTTATTGATGACATTTTGTTAAATATTTCGACGCATTGTTGTCAGTTTAGGAGTCAGTTTTGTATTGGTATAAGACGTGTAAATTTCACGTCACGGAAGTTCTGATAAAATATATTGACCGACCAAAATGTATATCAAGATATGAACCATTTACATTTTACAAATATTCGTGGATTACAACAATCCACATAAAGACACTTCCAGTCGAATTGGTGTTTGATTGAGCATGTCTGCCAGTAGGGCAAACTGTAAACCACTTTCAGCAAGCCCACATAATGGGTAGTGTGCCAAATAAGATTTACCTGTTCTGCATTGGGTACATTTCAACTTCCATTCATTTGCGCCTTGGGTTATAGACGAGTTTTAGACATTCTACAAATTGCTAAAATTTCCGTCTTAGTGACGGGGGGACGTATATAGTGTTTTCATTTCATAAATAAACAGTGTGAACAGTACTGGCCCAAATTACAAAGCAGTACGGTATGCGACGGAGACGTAGAGAATATATATAAGATGATATAAGTTGAACAATGAACTGTTATCAAGCACGTGTGTTGCCTTGTACATAAAGGTAACTGATGTTGACCACGCATTGTATATTCCAAGATGGCTGCCATAGCGTTACGTGGGTCAAGACGGGGAGGAGATAATTATAATTTCTGACGATATTAAAATACACGTGCCCATCTAGAAATTGACAGCGAGCTACGGATGACTTACGCAATTGATCTGATGAGATAAGGTTCCCGGTGCCTCGAGGTGGAGACAGATCGAGACAGATTCCAATTGAAGTCGAACTATAGCAAGGGGACCAAGATAGAAGGGTGGTCACCAATATAGCCGTAAGTAGATACTTGGTCGCTGGTGGGAGGAAAATTACTGCATTTTGTTCAAGACAGGACTTCGGGTGCGTTTGGCTGGTACATAGAGAGTAACTATTGTTTTTTCTTTTAAGTACTGAATTCATGAATGCGCTTCCAGACGCCAAACCGTGTTTAAAGAAACTGGAAGTGAAGAAGACTATACCATTTATAAAGAAATACACAACTAAGCTATATCTGAAATTAGAAATTCAAAGAGAAGCTATGAACAAAATTTGCTTTATATACAAAACGTGATAGCAAGAGTTTTATGCATATGTTCGAAGTAAACAGAAAGTTCAGGAAGGTAGTGATGGAAACATAAAAACAGAGGGATTGCTAATGGCAGAAAACCTAAATGTATACTTTAGTTCGGTGTTTACCAGGGGAAATATTAGTGCATTACTAAGTTCGAAAGGAGAGAGTCACACTATTTAAGACAACTCATTGTAACCCCAAAAATGGTAGGTAAGAAAATAAGGGATATGAAGGATTATAAATCACCTAGAGTGGATGGGATTACTCCCAAATTACTAATGGAAATTATAGAAGAACAAATTAGCATACCGCTTGCAACAATTTCTAATTGTAATTTGGGAGGAATACGGAGAACACATTAGCATACCGCCTGCAACAGAGTTCAATCTGTCATTAGAGGAGGGAGTAGTTCCGCTAGAATTGAAAGAAGCAAACATTATACCATTATTTAAAAAAGGTTCGAGAAACAAGTCAGAGAACAATAGACCAGTGAGATTAACATTGGTGATTTGCTTACTATTATAAAGTCTAATTAAATATCACTTGCTTCGTTTTTTTGTTAAAAATAACTTGATAAACCCATCTCAACATGGGTTTCTAAAGCGAGGTCATGCTTCTTAAATATGTTATGTTTTTGAACGATGTCACAAAGTGGGTAGATGAAGGATCACCAGTAGCTATAATATACTTAGATTAAAAAAAGCCTTCACAAAGTGCCACGTCAAAGATTACTACTTAAACTAAAGGCCCATGGCATAGGAAATGGCACGATTAATAGAAAAGTGGCTTATTGATAGAAGACACAGAGTAGTAGTTGATGGGGAGGTTTCAAACAGGAAATCGGTTTTGAGTGGAATACCGCAGGGATCAGTGTTATGACCTATTGTATTCTTAATATATATATATATATATATATATATATATATATATATATATATATATATACATATATCAATATTACTGGATGATGGTCTCTAAGCAAGGTGGTGAAGTTTGCGGACGATACAAAAGTGTTTAACAAAATACAAAGTGATGCAGATAGACAGGAATTACAAGATTATCTGAATAAATTGACCGAATGATCTGAGAAATGGGAAATGCTGTTTAATTTTAGGAAGTGTAAGTGCCTACACACAGGACATGGGAATGAAGACGCACAATACACAATGGTTGGTACTGTACTAAATACTACCGTAAAGGACAAGGACTTATGGTTAACTATTAGTGCTGATATGAAGATATCAGTGCAGTGTGGAATTGCAGCAGCGAAGGGAAACCAAATTCTTGGATTAATTAGGCGAAATGTAGTTTACAATGAAAAAGAACTAATAATACCGCTGTATAAACCAATAGTTAGGCCTCATTTAGAATATTGTATACAGGCATGGAGGCCATATCGCAAGTAGGACATTGATATGCTAGAAAGAGTACAAAGGAGAGCAACCCAAATAGTACAAAAACTCAGAAATATTAGTTATGAAAGGCGTCTAAACGAATGTGGTTTAACAACACTAAAAACCAGGAGATTGAGAGGAGATCAGATAGATGTTTTAGAAATATTGAATGGGTATGAAACTATTGATAGAAATATTGTTTTCTTGGCTAAGGAAGGGAGAAGGACTAGAGGACATGGAGTTACAATAGCAAAGAAGCAATGCATATTAGAATTTGCACGAAGAAATTTGTTTTATGGACAATGGCATCATTGTATGCATATTTACTCAGTTTCTATGGGTTATCACCCTCTCCATCAATGTTTTTGAAAATATTGGATAAAATACATACCACTAGTAGTATCCTACTTACTGACGGCAACGCAACCTAGTTTGTGGATCTGATATAGAAACAATGTATGTGTATGAGTGGAAAATTAAACATCAACGTTTATTTATTGTCAACACATAATGTGTTTCTATATGCTGGAAAATGTATTGGTTTAGATGCATTCTCGACTGACACGTCAATGTAGTTCTGCAATTTGCAAACGTTTGCAATATAAACAATTTGTTTGAATATTTGTTACAGTAATGTTCGTATGTGTATTAAAAAAATTGTTTAAATGGTCCTTTTTAATTGTTATTGGATGTTACTATATTCCCATTTGTCAAATATTTTGAAACTCTGAGTGCAGTGTGGCACTAAACATAATTATATTGTGACTAGTGATTTATTGTTTAATGTTTATTAATTTTTTACACATGACTTTCGTATTTCTCTGAGTGCTATTTGTCACTTACCAAATTGTATTGTGATTCATGGTTAGATTTGTGATTTATTTATTTTCCTCAATTGATTTTTGTTGTTGTCATTATATAATAGCCATCCGTATATATCTAGGAGGAATGTGTCTGTAAAATGTACTTGATCCTGTCTATTTTTCGGGCCATCTCATAAGTGAAATGGTCCTGAATCATTACTTTTACACTGTTTTCTTATATCTTATGTTTTTGTTCAAACTGAGATGTTTTTTTCTATATCTAGAAGTTTATGTAGCTACTTATCATGCATCGCTTTAACTTTACATGAACAAAAGATAAATATTATTACAACAAATCTGTTAGCTCAAACACCTACGGCACACACCTTTTCTGAAACAACTTCGCAGTTCGCGCGTTGTCAGAGAAATACTAAATATTATGCACATCACGCAACCTTTAAGTGACACTAATGAGGCATGCAACACGAAATAAATAGCATTAGCACGAAGTCGGTGAGTAGCAGAAACCCCTATGTGGCGTTTGCTTTTTTCGACGAAGTGCACCGCGCAGTAAGTCTTCGTCTTTTTTGGAGGAAACCCCGCGTTGAGGTTGGGCTGTATAACAACGCCCTTCACACATTCAACGCATAACAATTTAGAAATAGATAAAGCATACAACTGGCATAGACGCAAAACAGAAAAAGCATCTTCGTCCTCCTCCACCTCGTTTTTTTGATAAGCATCTTGTATGTCTTGCAAGTTTGCAGGTTTAGAAATGTAAAATTGTTGTGAGTTTGCGCAACTGTTCATGTGCTTACCAAATTTCTGCACGCTCTACGTGTTATGCAGCCAGGTACTACTTGGCATACTTACTGTATGTCAGTAATGCTGGGCCTCCAGTTTTTGACTCCATATTTCATTTATGAATTACCAGTAATTGTTTTTATGTTGGGGTAATTGTTGTTATCGTGCATAGCCCCTCGAGAGAAAAAAATTTTAGATTACCCAGGTTTTGTACACATGTTTCTTTGAAACACTACTTAGGAAGATTGTCACTTGAAAAATATTCTGTGAGAGATCAAAGTGGGGTAGGTACCTGTGTGGCCGTACATGACAAGTGCGGGTAGTAATTTTGTAGTGGCATTTAACTATTAGAAGGGAATAATCTAGTAGTATTATGGGCATAATATGATAAAGCAAATACTGGTATGACATTACGTGTTCTCACTATATGTTTGTGGTTTATGGATTATTTAGTGACCTCTATTATCATACGTCGCCCGTTATCGTACACATTTGATACTAGGGCGGAGTGTGGTAATTTTTGAGTCCTCTGGCGAACAGTAGGAGCACCAGAATGTACCAAACCATCAAACAAAGAACCAGAATGTCACTTCATTGCTGAAGACACTACATTGGTGGCGGGTTTGGGTAAAATAAGAAGATCCAGACCTGATGGGCGAAGCAAAAAACAACGAAGTGACATAGTTTAGTACACACTATTGCCTATGACAAACCCACGTATGTGCGGCAGGACTCAGACGTCACATCGTACGTATACAGAAGTATGGGCCCATATAACCCTGATCGTAATTAGTTTAATAGCAGATACACGGCGATGAGACACAATTGCAGCCGTTTCGTGAAAACTGATCATTATTATGTACACGAGGTCTTCATCGTCTCCAAAAGTACGCCGGCGTTCGCATTGTACTCCACCATGCTGGACACCATCGCTTATTACAACAACAAATAAACGAAAAACATCCAATAAATGTTCATATAGGCGACATGGAGCCTAAACTTGACTACAGTAGGATAGCGTTGTCGTGCTGGATATAACCGTCGCTGTTATCTTAGATGACCATCAATACAGTAGAATTATACCGCCTGCGTAGTTTATCGTTCTTGAACTTTGTCGGTTTGGATTTTGTATGTATAGATAAAAAAAATTTGTTTGTTTGCAGTTTTATATGGCGCATACAACCGGACAAGTGGATGTGTTTTACATGTGCTATAGCTGCGATTTGCACATGACACATCATGGATGTTCCGTCATTTTGGGGTATTACATGGCAACGCTGCATACAAAATTGTCGAGATCAGATTTGTTTTGCAAAAAGAACGTTTTAGCATTGTTTATATATATATATATATATATATATATATATATAACTTTGTTATATTTTACAACGCGTTATCATAAGTCTAAGAGTCAGTTTTCTTTTCGTACCAGAAGTGTAAATTTCACGTCACGGATATTCTGATAAAATATATTGACCGACCGAAATATATACCAGCTCATGAACCTTTTACAACTTCCAAATATGCATAGAATACACTAATGCAGATAAAGACGCTTCCCGTCGAATAGGTGTTGGATTGAGCATGTCTGCCAGTAGGGCCAACTCTAAACAAGATTTAGCAAGCCTAGACAATGGGTACTGCGCTGTATAATAATTTACCTGTACTGCATCAAGTACATTTCAACGTTCATTTTCGTCTAGGGTTATGGGTAATTTCCTTTTTACATTTTCTTCAAATTTCTAACAAATGCTACTTTTGAACCCATTTCAAAGCGGATATATTCTAACATTTCCGATTAACTAACTTTGGGGCGGATATAGTATAATAATTACAGATGCATGCAGTTGGTAAAGTTAACTTTTACACAAACCACTCCACAGTACCTTCTCCGCCTGCACGGATAGGCGGGCGTTGAACACAGCAGCAGAACCACCGCCGAGAGCACCGGAAGTTGCCAAGAGCAGAACATCGTTGTCGGTGTCGACACAGTCAAATGTTCAGCGACACGGCTGGTTTTATACCCAGTTCTGGGTCATATTCAGGATATTTTCTTGTTGCCCGGAAACTCACAAATATACCGTTTGTAAACCCTTGGCATATACATACAGGGTGTGTTCCTGTAGTTGACTAACTGTGTTGATTGACGCTAGAGTAACTCCAGGGTGTGCCCCTCGGCATTTAAAAAGGGTGTGTTCCTGTAGTTGACCAACTGTGTTGATTGATGTTAGTGGCCGCTTAAATTGCCACAGGCATTGCCATAGCACATCCACTGGGTGCTGACACATTCGCCTCGCGTGAACAAACGACCTACCAAACATGGCGATGTATCTCCCAATTTTGATGGGTCGATGGGGCGATTGTTACATTAAAAATCCTATTTCAAATATCATTCAATACCATTGAACGGTACAATAAAATCCAAAATATCACCAAAATTAAATTCAGATACCATTCAAATATTCCTTGGCCATAATATCCCCAAGCACCATTCACTGGTATTTGATTGGTATTTGTGTAAGGGTGTCTTTAACGAACGGAACCAAATGCAACACAAAGATATAATAACACAACTATTCTCGAAATATTCACGGCACGGCACGGCACGGCACGGCACGGCACGGCACGGCACGGCACGGCACGGCACGGCACGGCACGGCACGGCACGGCACGGCACGGCACGGCACGGCACGGCACGGCACGGCACGGCACGGCACGGAACGGAACGGAACGGAACGGAACGGAACGGAACGGAACGGAAGAACGGAACGGAACGGAACGGAACGGAACGGAACGGAACGGAACGGAACGGAACGGAACGGAACGGAACGGAACGGAACGGAACGGAACGGAACGGCTTGTCATCTCAAAAGAATCCTAACCAGGAATTATCAGGTTGTTGAAGATACACTTAAGGCGGGTCGGGGTGACTGCTACAAACACCATTATTAGTAGTCGCTCTCTTAGCTGCCACCATGATTTTTATTTTCAACAAATACATTTAGTCTCACATTAAACATTTTCGAAATATATTGTAAAATACAAGTGCGTGAAATGCAACGCACTAAGAGTTTAATATATGATGGTGGAGTGAGATTCCCACGACACGGTAACGCGGACACACAATCACCGGGTCACGTCACCAGCAGCAACAAAAGAAAGCATATCAGATTGGTAGATTTATCTTCCACAGTGCTAAACATAGAACATCACATGTTTGTGAAACGTCATTCTCTCGACCATATGACGTTATTTTCTAGTTGACATTTGACATGTACAGTTTGATAAACTGTTCACAAACGCATATTTGCCCTAATGTTCTTGCGCTGCGTCTACACAAACACGGGCGCCTTCGACCACCTCACATGGAAGGCTGCGGTGATTGATGTGTTCTCTACCCTGGACTCCTTGCAAGTGTTTTAAGTCATGTCCTGTCCACACGCATGTTGCATAGAACAGTTTTGCATTTCTTGATTCATGATTTGAGTGTGTCGAATGTATACGCTGGAATCAACTTTCACGATAACCGAAAATGTGATTTACTTTGATCCTAATCGGCTGTTATGTTCTCGTACAATTCGCAAACAAACGTACAACTTAAGCCTAAAACGTACAATTTGAGGCTCTGTGGTATTTGGCAAGCGGAACAATAACGGGACATATAGGTTGTCGTTTGACAGGGGATCCTCTCTGGCGACCTATTTAAAATGACTTAGCGACGCATGACTTGTCGACCCAGTTATGGGTCGTGACGCGTTTAAGAACCACCGATCTAGAGCCACAATGTTGAATTCAATGTGCAACGTTTTAGAAGCGTTTGTTTCAAATATAACAATTTGCGCCTTGGTTGACTTTCACATATCCGCAGTTTTGAAAGATAACTTACAACAGAGCACGGAGGTAGTGATACAGGGATGCAGGGCAGCAGAGAGATAATGAGGCAGGGCGGCAGGGCGGCAGGGCGGCAGGGCGGCAGGGCGGCAGGGCGGCAGGGCGGCAGGGCGGCAGGGCGGCAGGGCGGCAGGGCGCCATGGAGGTAATGAGTCAGGGAGGTAAGGAAGCAGGAAGGCAGTGAGGTGGTGAGGCAGGGGGCAGGGAGGTAATGATGCAGGGAGGGAGTCAAACACGGGGCATGGAGACAGAGAGGCAAGGAGACAGGGCTGCATGGAGGCAGGTAGGTAGTGAGGCAGAGGGCAGGGAGATAGGGAGGCAGAGAAGCAGACAGAGAAGGATGTTGAATCATTTTGTTGGCTAATTAATTATATACTAACTACGCAGTTAGAATATACGTTTTGCTGGTATCATATATACAGTAAAAACTAGGCATATCTCGAAATATATCGTTAATAACATATTGTGCTTGAACGCATTACTAGCATCAAATGTGCTCAACTAATTCTAGCTTACCGTTGATTCATGTTGGCAGTGCTAAAAGTTATCAAACTACGTTACATTTTGTGCATGCTGTCTACGCCTTATGCACATTTGCGAACACAACAGTAACCATATAGATTCCATGAATGTTGCCCAATGTTCAAATTAGACATACCTTTGCAGAAGCGTCAATTACTATAAACCTTATCTTTACAGCCGGTCAAATGGAAAGTATTAAAAGTGAAATGTGGATTCATAAATTAAATTACATTGTGCTGTGTAATAATATTAACCAATCTACTAGATGATGATGATAATGATGATACTGATGATAATGATGATAATGATGATAATGATGATGATGATAATGATGATAATGATGATAACGATGAAAATTATGATAATGATGGTAACGATGGTAACGATGATAACGATGATAACGATAATAACGATATATAATTATAATAATGATAGTGACAATGATAACTATTAAAATGATAACAGTGATAACAGTGATAACAGTGATAACAGTGATAACAGTGATAACAGTGATAACAGTGATAACAGTCACAACAGTCACAACAGTGATAATAGTGATACTAATGATACTAATTATACTAATGATACTAATGATACTAATGATACTAATGATACTAATGATACTAATGATATTAATGATACTAATGATACTAATTATATCAGTAATAACAATAATAACAACATTAGAAATATTAACAATTAGCATAATAGCCATCATTCTCATCACAATCATGATAACTACACTAATAACAATCAGTCAGGTGACTCCACACTGCCGGGTTGGTCGGCGGGAAAGGCAGCGCCACATCACGGGCACCAACATCGTCGCCGCCGTCGTCGCCGTCGCCGTCGCCGTCGCCGTCGCCGTCGCCGTCGCCGTCGCCGTCGCCGTCGCCGTCGCCGTCGCCGTCGCCGTCGCCGTCGCCGTCGCCGTCGCCGTCGCCGTCGCCGTCGCCGTCGCCGTCGCCGTCGCCGTCGCCGTCGCCGTCGCCGTCGCCGTCGCCGTCGCCGTCGCCGTCGCCGTCGCCGTCGCCGTCGCCGTCGCCGTCGTCGTTGATGACGGGACGACGGCATTATGGACATAATCAGTATCATCGCCATCTCATTCTCAAATGTATTCATTTCAATTACTTAACGTCATAAATAGTAACTTTCCGTTATCAACAATAAAACAATAACATATGTTGTCATTACACATATTACAACCATAACTCAAACTTGGCAGACACGAATCTGACACGTAAATCAGCCTTTGAAAGGACAACTGTACGTCACCTGCCCTGTGAGTCACTCGGGTGTGGTTGTCGTGCTGTCGCCGGCGATTCCTCGATCTAAAAGCACCAACAGCCGATAACTACAGCGGCCGACAGGTAAATTAGTCACATGAAGTTGTTGGTCTTTTATTCCCCATGACATTAACTATCTTGCTTGCTCCATTTCCTTTAACTTTATTCACCACACCCGTCATTGTGTACCAAAGCTGGTGTCACAACATTGGCGTGTTGCCCAACGACCGTCCAACGAAACACGTCAGTTTCCTACTAAGAAACATGCGATACATTCACGCAGTGTCTATAAATGCTGCGTGTGCTGTGCGTGTGTGTGTGTGTGTGGTGTGCGTGTGCGTGTGCGTGTGCGTGGGGTGTGCGTGTGCGTGTGCGTGTGCGTGTGCGTGTGCGTGTGCGTGTGCGTGTGCGTGTGCGTGTGCGTGTGCGTGTGCGTGTGCGTGTGCGTGTGCGTGTGCGTGTGCGTGTGCGTGTGCGTGTGCGTGTGCGTGTGCGTGTGTGTTGGAGAGAGAGGTTATAATGCCGATAACAACTAGATTCTGATATATAATATATATATATATATATATATATATATATATATATATATATATATATATATATATATATATATATATGCAACTGCCGTCACATACACCCTCCTATGCAAAGCAATAATGCAAGACCAAGTTTGATTGAAATTGGCCAACTGAATGACTTTAATATGTACACATTATTATAAACAACAGTTACATAAGTATAGTATCAGCAAACATGCCGGCTTCAAAGGCATTGGAAATCAACACCTACATGCATTATACATATGTACAACCAACACCAACAATATAATTACACATTATTTACGATTGACACCAAATTGGTGGGAGTCAACACGCAATTCTGCCAACGTTAATTTACCGCACTAAAAACCCTGAGTACACCATAAGAGGAAAACAAAATGAGGCTAAAACCTCGTGCACCTAGACAGGGAAAAGCGTCAAGAAATTATAATGTGTGGAACAGGGAGGTGGGTGGGATAAACAATTTCCCAACAGCAAACAACTATAAATTTGCAAATACGAATAAATTAAATTGAATTCTGCAATAAATGATGATGCTGCTTCTCGTCGAACTCAAAGTGGCGAATGGGACGAGTACTGGTTTGAACTGGATTTATAAAAACTCAGGCTAATTACTACGGACGCCGCTAGGGTATTACCGAGATTACTACTGGCCTAATCCACCTGATGTCGCCACTTGAATTATCACCTCACAGGATTATTGTATGCAACTGCCGTCACATACACCATCCTATGCAAAGCAATAATGCAAGACCAAGTTTGATTGAAATTGGCCAACTGAATGACTTTAATATGTACACATTATTATAAACAACAGTTACATAAGTATAGTATCAGCAAACATGCCGGCTTCAAAGGCATTGGAAATCAACACCTACATGCATTATACATATGTACAACCAACACCAACAATATAAGTACACATTATTTACGATTGACACTAAATTGGTGGGAGTCAACACGCCACTAGGTCACCCATAAATCAAATGTGACCGACCCCCACAAACTAACGCATGGCTAAGTATTTATAAGCATGATAAGAGATAATTTTTAAGACTCCGCAACTGTCAGAGACTTGTGAACCTGAATAAATCTATAAGACTCTGCAACTGTCAGAGACTTGTGAACCTGAATAAATCTATAAGACTCTGCAACTGTCAGAGACTTGTTAACCTGAATAAATCTATAAGAAACGCACATAATTCGATAAGACTCCGCAGAGACTTGTTAAACGTACACAATTCGATAAGACTCCGCAACTGTCAGAGACTTGTTAAACGCTGATACTTCAAAGACTGTAAAATAAGCAGTAATTAAATGAGCGAACTGGCGACATTAAGCAACTCAAACGTATTTCCTAAATGCATCAGAAGACCACCGCCCCGCTGCTCTGATCTGTGCATCGGACTCTACCCTTAATGCTGCTGATGTAGCCGCCCCTATTCTAAAACTATGACCCTTAAAGACCTGGCTGCTAAGGCCACAAAACTCAAGCAAGTGTTTAAGCAAAAAATCAAACTCTCTGCGTAACATTGGTGTGCCATCTACATATGCAAAGAGTGGGCCCTGAACTGTCCCCCTAGCATGAAGGAAATCCCTAACACAACTGGCAGGGGAAATAAGCGAAGCTGGAATAACTCCTCCAGGGATCTGCAAAGACTGGGAACCATGTTTACGGCTGTGCTTGAAATGCCTAAATGAGACAGAAATTAAGTCACCGTTTAATGAAATGTCCTGGCGCTGAAGACAATTCTGACCTGTCCGAGCAGAACCGGGCACCATCTCACCTACCCTCAGATATGCCTTAAAGGCTAGCACCATCATGGCACGTAGCATGACCTGTTTGTAGCGAGATGTGATGACAGTAGGTACGGCAGTGACTAATTTGGTCAGTATAGGCAGAGTTATTGGCAGGCGAACATCAGAGACCCTTCTTAAATGTTGTGCTCCTATCAAAAGCCTAGAAATAATGAAACTTTTGGCTGGGTCTTGGAAACCATTGATCTTATGGAAATATGAAATGGCAGAAACATAGGAAATAATTGAGGTTGGTGCCAAACAAACCTGCATTATGAAGGTGAGCAATGAAAAACATCATGATGTAAATAGGTACTGGTAACACCGGAACCAGACCTAGAGAGTGCAAAAACCCTACCAGTTTATACCATGCCCGCTCATATTGCAATCGGGATGATGGTGCCAAGGATGCTTGTAGGAGCATCCCTACAGTGTCCCGAAGGCCGCCGGAGATATGTGGAACGGTAGCGCTGTAGGATGTTTGTTGACCCATGGAGCCAGTGCCCGGAAGTCGTCGATCTGTGAACGTGACAACTTGTCAGCAAGAGTATTATCTCTACCAGGTACATGCTGAGCTATAAAATGAATATTATATCGTAAGCATGTCAAGATTAAGCGACGCAGGAGAACCATGACAGAAGGTTCTTTGGAAGTCTGCTTATTAATCACAGACACTAATGACTCGTTATCTATGAAAAAACACACACTGCAGTTAGCCCACGCTGTCCCCCACATTTCTACAGCGACCATAATGGGGTATAACTCCAAAATGGTTATGTTAAGTGCTTGCCAAGATACAGGCCATACCCCGAAAAACCACTGTGCTCCACAAACTGCTCCATAACCTTTGCCACCTGAGGCATCAGTAAATAGTTGGAGGAAATCCCCGGTTAGGAAATCATCATCTATAAAGAAAGACTTGCCATTAAAATCATCTAAGAAAGCTAGCCACATCTCAAGATCCAATTTAACCTGATTTGTCAGCCTAATGTGATGATTAGGCTTACTTACACCCAAAGTTAAGTCGATTGTTCGGCGTAAAAAAGCCCTAGCGAACCTGATGACATAACAAAAGAACTGTAATAATCCAATTAGACTCTGAATTTCTCTGAGCGTAACTTTATGTCTAGCCAGAAATGAGCGTAGTAGCATTCTAGCCTTTAGCAACTTGTCATCGGGTAAGCGCACCTCCACAGCTACTGTATCAATGACAATACCTAGAAATTGAAGTGTTGTACATGGACCCACTGTCTTACTCGGTACTAATGGCACACCGAGCTGGCTGCACATAGTAATAAAAGCCTGGAGATCAGTCCCACACTTGTCCTGTGACTCGGCTAAAAAATCATCCAATACATGAATCACTTTAGTTGTACCCAAGGTATTCATAGCTATCCATTCTAATGCAGTACTGAAAGATTCAAAGATAGCACAAGAGCTAGAACAGCCCATGGGCAGGACAGCATCCATGTAATATAAATCTCGCCACCGAAAACCTAACAGATGTGTGTCGCTAGGTGCCACCGGGATAATTCGAAAAGCGGCCTCGATATCAACTTTAGCCATAAATACTATTGAACGAGCAGATGTGACAAATGAGATGGCATCCTGAATTGTTGCATATTGTACAGTAGCGAATTCAGCTGGGATGTAATCATTAACAGAAGACCCTTCAGGGTATGAAAGATTATGAATCATGCGAAATTCGCCAGGCAGTTTCTTAGCGACCACTCCTAGGGGTGAGACTCGGAAGGCTGGATGTGTGGGTGGTATAGCAAAAGGACCTAAGATGCGCTGCAATGATTTCTCCTTTTTTAATTTAGCATCTATCACATGTGGCAACTGAAAAGCAGATTTCATGTTAGCAACGTGGTGATCCAGTTGGATAGGAGCTCCTAAACAACCTAGATGAAATCCCACTGTAAACCCAGTAACCAAATAATTAGTAGCAATAGCATCGTATCCCTGTAACATCCATTTAAACCTAATAGGCGACACTGGCGAAAGTACGACTTGTTTAACGGAACCCCCCCCCCTGTTGGTTTGGGGATGGCCTACCTTTGCGGCTAGGACACTTGATCCCAGGATGACCTCCCCCACAGAATCTGCACTGGTGTCTGTACCTACAAGGGTTGAATGGACAACTACCCCGGGAGTTATAGGTGTAGCAGCGATTGGGGGCAACTTGCGAACCTGCACCCCGTCCAAGAAAGGGGGTCCTCACCTGAGGTGCTTGTTTAGGGATTGGTCATTGGGCAGCCATGAGCCAAAGCTGGGAGTGCATCTCGTCCCACTCCCAGCCCTCACTCGCTCGCATGGTACGAAAGGACTCATCGTACCCCCGCCAGTCACCACCCTCTCCAGCAGATTCCGGATTATGTGTCGATACTGGAAGAGTTTAGTTGCCTGCACAGTATTTCCTGGCTTCAAAAGGTATACAGAGCAAAAGATGTCAAAAGCTTTTGACCAGGCGTAAAACGTATGCGAGTCGGACTTAGGCTTGGGGGAGACGCAGACCGAGGGTCCCCCATCGGTGCCACCAGGGCGAACTGTCAGGGTCATTTCTTGGGGAACTAAACTGACCTCAGGCAGAAGGGAATATATGTCGACAAAATCATTGGACCAAATCTTCAGACGTGTTTTCTGAGGGACGTGACTGTGGAGGGACAAGGAATTAGTAATGAGGCGGGACACTCTAGCCTGCGTCGGGCCCGGGAGAGTGAGGACAGTCTCCACCATACCTGCACTAGAGGCCATTGGCGGCTCAATGGCAACGGTAGTAGGCCAAGGGGGGCAACTGACCCAGCCCCAGGCATGTCCAATGGTGGCAGTGGAGGCTCGGATGGACCCGCGACTGGGACCGGGGTAGCGGATGCAGCACCTGGCAAAACTGACCTCAGCAAGTCCCTGATCTCATCCAAGTCCTTGCGCAATGATGCAGTGGTGTCTTGTCTAACTTGAGAGTTAGCCAGGTACCGTCGGTGCGCCACCCCTGTGGCAGCCGCAGTGGCAAGGCGTCTCGCCGGATCTACTGAAGATGGGTCCGTCGCCTGCACAGGACGACCTCGAGCTTTCTGTCGGGCCGATTGTCGCACTGGGGCCATACTACAAATTGATATGTAAGCGTTTGACAAAACATAACACAAGTGAAAGAGTCGACACACTGTTTGTCAACCAAGTAACTCCAATGACACCATGTGTATATTAACAATGCCCCAGGTGTATATACGAAAGCCAATTAACCTGGGCAATAACAGGCACTTGAAAGCAGATACCAACATTTTTTCAATGTTATTGAACTTCCCATATAGCAGCCATAACACATCGTACGATCAATAGCATTGTAATATGCAAAACATTGAAATGTGTATCGTTACTGATATTACCAATCCCAATATTTTATTGGGCCTATGAGACCGCATCGAAGATTTGAAAGTGACGGGTTATGCATTGCCCAAGACAGTGTAACATTATGTATAACACAAAACGCCATGTACAAAGACCATAGGTATTTACCCAAACGCATAACAGTAATAATGCCACACAATCATGACAGGTACATATCAATTGTAGCTAAGAGCCCATAGACATCCGCAACAATTCAACAGAAGTGAGAAAGGGGCAGATAGTGGACGGATATGTAACTCACACTAGTGAAACCACACAGCTGTTGTTGCTGACGTTCCCGATACCAGACACGGGAGAAAATAACTGACACTATCTCACACAGCTGTTGTTGCTGACGTGCCCGATACCAGACACGGGAGAAAATAACTGACACTATCTCACACAGCTGTTGTTGCTGACGTACCCGATACCAGACACGGGAGAAAATAACTGACACTATCTCACACAGCTGTTGTTGCTGACATGCCCGATACCAGACACGGGAGAAAATAACTGACACTATCTCACACAGCTGTTGTTGCTGACGTTCCCGATACCACACACGGGAGAAAATAACTGACACTATCTCACACAGCTGTTATTGCCGACGTTCCCGATACCAGACACGGGAGAAAATAACTGACACTATCTCACACAGCTGTTATTGCCGACGTTCCCGATACCACACACGGGAGAAAATAACTGACACTATCTCACACAGCTGTTATTGCCGACGTTCCCGATACCAGACACGGGAGAAAATAACTGACACTATCTCACACAGCTGTTATTGCCGACGTTCCCGATACCACACACGGGAGAAAATAACTGACACTATCTCACACAGCTGTTATTGCTGACGTTCCCGATACCAGACACGGGAGAAAATAACTGACACTATCTCACACAGCTGTTGTTGCCGACGTTCCCGATACCAGACACGGGAGAAAATAACTGACACTATCTCACACAGCTGTTATTGCTGACGTTCCCGATACCAGACACGGGAGAAAATAACTGACACTATCTCACACAGCTGTTGTTGCTGACGTGCCCGATACCAGACACGGGAGAAAATAACTGACACTATCTCACACAGCTGTTGTTGCTGACGTGCCCGATACCAGACACGGGAGAAAATAACTGACACTATCTCACACAGCTGTTGTTGCTGACATGCCCGATACCAGACACGGGAGAAAATAACTGACACTATCTCACACAGCTGTTGTTGCTGACGTTCCCGATACCACACACGGGAGAAAATAACTGACACTATCTCACACAGCTGTTATTGCCGACGTTCCCGATACCACACACGGGAGAAAATAACTGACACTATCTCACACAGCTGTTATTGCCGACGTTCCCGATACCAGACACGGGAGATACCAGACACGGGAGAAAATAACTGACACTATCTCACACAGCTGTTATTGCTGACGTTCCCGATACCAGACACGGGAGAAAATAACTGACACTATCTCACACGGCTATTGTTGCTGACGTTCCCGATACCAGACACGGGAGAAAATAACTGACACTATCTCACACAGCTGGTGTTGCTGACGTTCCCGATACCAGACACGGGAGAAAATAACTGACACGCTCTCACACAGCTGTTGTTGCTGACGTTCCCGATACCAGACACGGGAGAAAATAACTGACACTATCTCACACAGCTGTTATTGCTGACGTTCCCGATACCAGACACGGGAGAAAATAACTGACACTATCTCACACAGCTGTTGTTGCTGACGTACCCGATACCAGACACGGGAGAAAATTAACTGACACTATCTCACACAGCTGTTGTTGCTGACGTTCCCGATACCAGACACAGGAGAAAATTAACTGACACTATCTCACACAGCTGTTATTGCTGACGTTCCCGATACCAGACACGGGAGAAAAGTTTCTTATGACACTCACACTTGAATACATATACAGGATGTCCCAAGTCAGTAGTAAGGACCCACAATTAGCGTAAGACGTGGAAACGGATTAGCAGATTGACGTGTAAGGGAGAAGTGTGAAGAAATTTGTTTTTCTTTTCTTGACTTTATTGAACATATGAACAATACAACAGCAGATATCCAGGGCAAGTGTGCCTCGTAATGCAACCCTCACGTGAGCAGATGACCCCTAAAACCACATCATGAAACGGTTAAACCACCTGAACGTCAATAAGACCAGCGTTCGCCACCTTCCTCAGTCTCCCCATTATCGCCCAAGTCCCAAACGTTTTAAAGCCACAAAAACAGCACCCTTAACACTCCGCCAAAGCTTGTAGTTCCCGAGATCATTAAAATGAACACCATCCCCCCGAAAAATGTTACGCTGCGACTGCCAAAATCCGCGGTGATACCAAAACGACAAACGTTCAGTGTCGCAAACTGCCTTCAAAAATTCGTTAATATCTACAACCCGTTGCGTCCCATCTTCCCAAGAATAGCGGCGAACACACTGGCGTCGAACTATCTGACACACAACATGTAACACACCGCGAGCAAGAAGGGATTGCGCAATCTCGTACAGGCGCATACCTACAGTAAGCACAGATTCCGGGCTACCGTAAACATCGTTGCCACCGAGACAGAGAACGACGATAGCTGGCATCTGTAAATCCAGCAATCGGTCGACCGCGCCGTCGTCACGAACAGACGAGACGCTGCCACCCCGAAAACCGGCAAATTTAAAATGGCAATCCGTGCCTACGAACGATGACCCAGTTCCGAAACGGATACCGGACGACGATACCAATCTCTCCAGCCAACAAACGTGGCTATCCCCGAGAATTAAAGCGAGGGTCGTAACCGCCATACGGTCGCAGAACGTAATGCAAAGAACACAAATTATACTTAGCTGCACCTGGTGAAGGGAACGTGAGCAGTGAAATCGGCAGATGGCAAAATGGCGGCACACACGAGGGTCGAGGCGAACAAAGGAAATCGCAAATTCGCCGAAGGACCGTCGTTGCCACTGGCACTACAACACACTATATATAGACGATTAACGTGTGATATAAACAATTTCCCAACAGCAAACAACTATAAATTTGCAAATACGAATAAATTAAATAGAATTCTGCAATAAATGATGATGCTGCTTCTCGTCGAACTCAAAAGTGGCTCAAAGTGGTTTGAACTGGATTTATAAAGACTCAGGCTGATTACTACGGACGCCGCTAGGGTATTACTGATATTACTACTGGCCTAATCCACCTGATGTCGCCACTTGAATTATCACCTCACATAGGATTATATATATATATATATATATATATATATATATATATATATATATATATATATATGTACTTTGCGAGCACAAGAAATGGCTGCTAGTAACTCTGCTTTACCTTTTTTGATCATCAAATGCGCTATATGTTCCTGCAAATATGTGCGCTGGTGTTCTTTGACTATATATTCTATGAACAAAAGAAACGAAAAAAGAAACCGCCCCGAAACATTCCCGCAACTAAATGGCAATGTGCATTGATATAAATCACAGTGCAGCGTGGCACGCGATCACAACACGCCGGTGACACTCACCAGCAATAGAAGGGGCGTGATGAACTTCCAGCAAAACCACCATGGTTTATACAGGCGAAACCCAACCATTTCCTCGATGTTTTCAATCAGTCGACCCGACAGTGTCACCAGTACACCCACCATATACCCACGCGAAGACCACGCCCTCGATCAAGCCAATGAGGACAAGCGACCATCCGGCGGCGTAGTAACTCATCATCTCCAGCCAGTAGATGCCAGCCTGTAACCGCCACATCATCGCCAAATGTATCATATCATGCGTATCACCACACCCTAAGTAAACCTAAGTGTTAGAAAGTGCAATGCCTAATAACAAGACACTAGCAAAGTAAAACACATGCACCTTGCGTACGTGGTCGTACGACTGTGTCTGATGCCTGAACCTATGTCATATGTCTTCAGCCACAAGTTCGGACGGATTCCTTCAGACTTTAAACTGTGTCCGAAGTCACAAATTGCATATTGCCATAGCAACTCGTCCGACCCGACACTGTCGTACGACCGTGACAGATGGTGTATCTGGACCAATACGAAAGCGTGGACTAACAAAAACTTCGCAGTGTGATGAAGGCAGTATCATGCCTTGCGTCTGGGTAAGCAGTGAAATTGGATCAATCTCGTATTACTAAGTTATGAGATTCTAACAAATGTGTTTAGTTCATACAAGGCATTCGATACCACTTTGAATTTCCATTACACTGACAAAAGCCACACATTAAAAAGTTAAATTGCAAAACGGTAAGGTTTAGATCGCTTAGGGCTCATATCCCAAAATGTCATATAGTCTATTATCGCCTAAAATAGTCTCGCTTAACCGACTGTTGGTCGGCTGCGTAACTTCGCCGAGAAGACTGTCTGGTCACTTTGCAAACGTTTGAATATTATGCGTGTGGGCTAAACAATGCTGCCACCTCTCGGATACTGGTTAATCCTGCCGTCATTTTTATTTTATAAACAACTGCAAATTGTTATTTTTATTTATTTTTGTGTTCAACGTTGAATACTTTTCATAGGATATCATTAACTTGTAAAAGTCAATCGTTATTTTTATTTTTATTTTATGGTTGGCCTGAGAGCCAATCATCGACTCTACCCTAACCTGTGGCAAGGTCGCCCTGTCGGTTACGTCGGTAGCCCATTAAATGTACAGGCGGAGTTGATGGGCTGTAAAGTGCTGCCACCTTCCGGAGTCTGGGTAACCGAGGCTACTCCCATAACGGTTACATAGCATAATTGTCCATCGAAATGGAATGGTGCCATTTATTGACATCAATTGTTTGGAATATAAAGTGTAACCGTGGAGATCCTCTAGAAACCCCTGAGGGCTTATACCGAGGACCACCAGAACATAATACTTTATGGACATATTAATTATTATAAAAGTAAACTAAATATAACAAATATATAAATATTATCATCAGTATCATGAATGATGCCAAATACTTAAATAAGTCTAACAAATAAAAATACTAGTAAATAATAACAGAATACTATAACTACGGTACACATACCTGCACCCATACACAATATCAAGGTAATTTTCAGTAACTTTAAACAGTACTTATAATAGATCTGTTTCAGAGTTAAAATGTACCATTTTAGTGTACACCTACTGTTTTATAGAATTAATGGCCTAAATTCACATATTCTAATTATTCTAATCAGCAGAATCATATGTGAAGTTTGTGAACCCAAAAAGTATTCCTAATAAAATATTAAATATAAAAATAGTAAATTACAATAAAAATGAAAATATTATAACATTACCTACACTAGAACACTACTACTACTAATATTACTACTATCACATCATCAGTATCATGAATGATGCTAAATACTTAAATAAGTCTAAACAAATAAAAATACTGATCAATAATAAAAGAATTGTGGTTATGAACATGTTCTGTTCGCTTAAGCATAGAAGTCAAGTTATCTGGGAGTTGACCATTAATGGATTTATACATAAAAATCCCTAATTGCTGTTTATATAGATCACTTAACTTTAACAGTTTTAATTTTGAAAATAAAGGGTCTGTATGCGATGTATATTATGATTTCGTAGTTATCTTTATATCTGCATCCAACTCGTTTTTAGTGGCCTCGATTATCCAGGGACCTGTTAAATAGCAGGACTTCACCGCCACTCGTAACGACTTAACCAATGTTATTGGTCAGGCGGTTATACTCCAAGCTCGGGTAGAGACGGCGATTGGCTTTCAGACAAAATGTGAAATAACAAATGAGATAACATTGCACCTTTATCAGATAACAGTATACTATATAAAGTATTCACCATTAAACTTATATTGAAACACGTCACACAATAGTATAAACCAAACTAAAGAGACGTCGTTAGTGTGTCTACCTCTAGGTGGAGGTACTGCGAAAAGCCACTCTAATTATAAATGAGAATAACCACATTTTACACGATGAATACACCCTTCTACCCTCTTCCAGATGGGTTATAACTATCATGTGCAAACCAGTAAGAATTGTTTGTCATTCATTTCAATGTATGTACGACTTGTCAACGACAAATATGTATGACGTTTCCGCGATAGAGATGTTGTGAAATTCAATATTTAAAAAGAAAAGTATGCTGTATTTATTATTTGTGATGCGACGATCACAGTTATAATTATAATATAGATTAGGCATGATTTAGAAAATGTTTCAATTTACCAGTATTTTATATTTTGTTTTGTTTTCTTTTTTGTTCCTTGTATTGCGTTGCGCTGTGTTCGCAACGGTTTTAGCAACAGTCAACTTGAGAACTTGAGGTTTGAGATCTCCAAAGAGTATTTTAAAGGGCCACTTTATTGGATTGACAGCTGGCCGGATTACACCACCAAGCCACCAGGTGGTGATCACAGCTGTTATTTGAGCCAATCACGGTCGCTAGATGGAGCGCCAGGCGTTTCCCGGAAGTAAACACGGCACCGTTGCCGTATGATCGCTGTCTGAGGAAACACGTAAATAACGACAACAGAAAAGAGTGCAGAAGCTAAAAGAAAGGAAAACTATGGTAGTCGATGTATTTATGTCGAGTATGCTCATGTTGAGTGGGCATGACGTACTCCTTTATCTGGACAAGATAAACCCACATATCGTCTGCCGAGCATCTGACACAATCTGTTGTCTGTACACTGGTTGCCGGCACGTACTGGTTAGTGGGTCCAGTCTCTGCGCCCAGGCCTGCGACGTAGACAGGTTAATAACGTGGTACTGGTCAGTGTATGAGCACAACGAGCTGCTGCTAGGGAAGGCTGTTGAAAATATGTCGTAGGAAAAGGGGAAGACTATAAAAAGTAGAGATGAACAAATTTGTGAACATTATGGACGTCCAAATTATATCTCCAGCTGGCGCTGATGATTTTGTGTGACTTATAGGCCTGCATAAATGTTAATTATTCCTATATGTAAAAAAGACATTCATACTTACTAGGCAGTATCTACCTATCTAACTTTCTATATGTATTTGTTTATTTATAATTCTTTTATTAGTCTGTCTTTATGCACTTTTATAAAATTGAGAGTTAAAGTTTTATTTTTTTAATCTTTTTATTATTATTTTTTTAGTTATACGTTTGGGTAATTCGTTTTAAGGACATGTTCATGTAAAACACCCTGATGTGTTTTATATTAATAAGTATTATTAAATCTTAATGCGCACCAGAACAATTATTTGGATGGGCCGCTATGTAAGAAATACAATATTATTGTTATTATATATAACACATAATACCTACGTGTTTTCACTTTTCAGATAAACAACATTGGATGGGAATAAAGTTCTGCTGCAGGTTTAAATTTAAAAGATGCGAATTACAACTGGACTGGAAGATGAAAGTTTACCTCGAGAACAGTCTGAAGTGGCAATGATGCGGGAACTAATTTCCTGTGGGAGGGCAATGAACCGCCAGCTTCAGCACCACTCCGCCCTTCCCGTCGTCTCGCGCCGCGGCAGGACTGTTGTCTCACCGCAGTCACTAGTGTCACTCAGGGCAGCCACTGGAAGACGAGGGACGGCGGGAAGCGGTCACACTCAAAGTTGGTGTCTTTCCTCACTCAGAGGACATATATCGGAAGAGGGTGGGTTGCTGCTGGGAAATTGTTGTCACTGCAGCACCCAAAATTTACTTTGTTGCAGTTTGACTGAGAGACACAACCATTTTGTCTGCCCCACCAAAAAAAACCCCATAAATATCTATGACTTCTTTGCAGTGTTATCGGATATGTTCTGCAATCTTACGTGAGAATGTGGCACATTATTTTCCTTTGCTATGTTAATGGATGCTCACTGCGTATATGAGGCCAAGTATTATATGTTCATGAGTACAAGTACGGTATTCACTGATGATGGAGGAGTACAATTACGAGTATAAGTACACACAAAAAATTGAGTATGAGTATATTCTTACAAGTACAGTGTACGGCTACATTTCTAAAATTTAATAATATATATTTTTTAAATATTGATTAATCTACCAATAATTAATATTACTAAGCATAAGTTGATGGCAGTTGATCAATGTTGTATGAGGAAAGCTGCAAACATTAACACTAAAATGAATTGTTTTGACATGCATTTCAGCTGCGTTCTGCGATCTTAGGCTTTTAGCATCTATTTGCCACTGCACGAAAGGAACATTCACGAATAGTTCAGGTGTTGACTCCACCAGGTTGCACCATTTAGGGTGGAATACTTTCTCAGCTATAATAAATAGCCTTTCCACTGTGACTGATGAGACAGGATTGCTGAGATCTGGAAGGAGCAATTAAGCCAGAGCGGGACAAAATATTAGAAATTTGCAACCTGTATTTTCTAATCATAGACTATATTTGTTGAGATGGTTAGCACATGTTCATATGACATTTTTAAACAGGCACTGCATTGTGCTCGTGTAAAAATATGTGTACTTAAGTACATGATTACGGCGATCTTGCGCCCAAGGTCTGATAAACTGAAACCTGAACATGCTATGAACACTAGAAATACCTGTATAAATTCACATTATATATATATGTTTGCATGAGACTTGAATAGTTTCTATTAATTACCGTCTTATGTTTGTGTACTGACATTTGATAAATGCATATCTTTGAATATTCCTATCAATAAGGTGTCTTGCTTTCTTAATCGGATGACATTTGGAACTATTATTACACTGGTCATTTAACATTATTTTCATAAACTGTTAGCAGTGGTATTTAGTTTTAAAACGTGATTTATATATGATGCAGTTTAATAACATGTATAATTATATGAATATAATATACCTGTGTTGTAAGATCTAATGTTAAAAGCTGTATGTTATTCATCTTCTTTGTAGTGATCTGGATTACAAGTGCTATTTTGAAAACCAACTATAAGCTAAGGACAAAATAGTAATTTATTTACATATTGGCGAGAAAATGGATTTTTTAGTTATTATTTATTTGTTTACATGAGAATATGTTGTAATACTGTGGGTATAATCCCATATTTTATTAGTTTTGTGTTATTTTGTAGACACAAAAGTAGATGTAATTAAACGTGTACATTTATACAATGTGTATTTTTTTTATATAATACTGACAATGTTTGATGACAAATACATTCATAAATAAAAATGACCAATAAAGAATTGTTATCATAATACTGATGCACTCAATATAATATTTTCCGATATAACATTTCTGATGAAGCGTATCTCAAAAAGCTGGAGCCAGGCTTTGTTACCCATTTTGTTAATGCAAAAACAATTTGCTAATTGTAACGCAGTGGTGCAGTGACTAAAGCGTCGAACTCTCGACTATGAGAACCCGACTCGAATCATGCGCTGCAATGTCAAATCTTGGGCACATTTTTTCACTTAACATTACTCCAGTGGCCGTTTTTTATTTACCAAAAAACTGTCCTGAAAATGTAAATATTTGTCCGTTATTTTCAAGTTACCGCCGCAACCAAGAATATGAATTGCTCACCAAAATAATTTCAGGAATATATATGTATGCATGTATGTATGTATGTATATATATATATATATATATATATATATATATATATATATATATATATATAATTTTACACATTTTACAAATTTTTAAACATTAACTTAATTGCACGCATGTAGGGTCTACTAGATTATCGATAGAGATAGCTATCTAATATTTGTCAAGAACGAATATATGTACCTTTTTAATTTCATCAGACATTTCAGCAACATCGGACATTTCAGAAAACACCCTATTTGCGTTTGTACGTGCATGCATGCCCGTGTGCGTGAGTGTGCGCGCGCGCCACTAATGACAACGGCGACGATTCAATGGGTGAGTGAGTGAGTGAGTTTATTTGTAAAACATTTTAGTACATGCACATAAAAGAATGTGTATACAATGCATAAGCACATATCGAAATACGAAACACACACACACACACACACACACACACACACACACACACACACACACACACACACACACACACACACACACACACACACACACACACACACACACACACACACACACACACACACACACACACACACACACACACACACACACACACACACACACACACACACACACACACACACACACACACACACACACACACACACACACACAGAATCGTATCAAGTCGATAAGGTAATGAACAATCTTATTGCATGGAATATGCTCGAGAGTTCGTGTCCAATTTAGACATTGACAGTACAGGTGGTGCTGTTTTTCCTGTTTTATATTTAGCCCACATAAATGTCTCCAATCACAGAACATTCGGCAAAAATGAAATAAAACTTCATTTAATAGACAGAGTCTGTGAACATTCCGCACACGTTCCGTTTAGCGATCTGTCATTGGTCAATACTGTTGAATGCAGTCTAAGGCATTTCGTAAAACTCACCCCGTGCACGCACCCAGGCATAACTACCTCCAGGAGTGTGCCCGGGGTTGAGTGTTAGCTTAAGCTCGTTACTGGTAAACACGTAGTTTTACTATAAACTATAATGGAAAAATATCACATTTTTACAAATGTTAATGTGAACAACGCGTTTCTAACAGCATATCAAGCAAACATATCATCTACCATTACAGCCTATTATCATTAACCGTGAACGAATTATTGTGATTTCGTTTGACTACCGACAACTAACAGAATGACAACTAAGTGCAACGTGTGTTGTTCTTTTATTAACAGCTTAAATTATCCGAACACACAGTGTGATAGCGTCGAAGTGTCGCAATTAGAACACAAGGACTACCGATTGAGCTTTCACGGAAGCCTCATCATGCGGGAAGCAGCGCCGTGGCAGTTGTCCAACAAGGTATGGTATTCATGGCCTCCGGCTTTCACATAGTCTGTGACTTTAGACCAGGACACCGTCTTGGTAGTGCTGTACACAGGCGTCCACCTCGACATGTCCATATGTCTGGTGTCTACCACCACTGTCTGGCCCCCAGTTGGCGTGCCGAACTGACTGCCCTTTGATGAACATGCAACGTAATAACGGATCACGTGTGTGTGTGTGTGTGTGTGTGTGTGTGTGTGTGTGTGTGTGTGTGTGTGTGTGTGTTGTTGTGTGTTGTGTGTGTGTGTTGTGTTGTGTGTGTGTGTGTGTGTGTGTGTGTGTGTGTGTGTGTTGTGTGTGTGTGTGTGTGTGTGTGTGTGTGTGTGTGTGTGTGTGTGTGTGTGTGTGTGCGAGTGTGCGTATGTGCGTGAACGTGTCCGCGTTTGTACGCCTGTATGTAACGTGTGTGTATTTCGTGCGTGTGTGTCAGCGATATATGTGCATGTGTTGATTGAAATCGGCTTAATTAACTGGCACTAACTTATCTAATGTTGAAGGGCTTTGTACAGTGGTTTCCAAATGGGGTACGCATACTTCCGGGTGTAAACCAGATATCTTTTACTTGTTTTGTTTAACATGAGCACCATATATCGAGCCCGTCTCTAAGAATCTGCCCGCTCAAAACTGTTACCGAGTTGAAGATTGTTTTTTTTATAACTATTTTGCCTAATTATTATCGTTCAAACGACTGCCTTAAAGCGGGCTAAAACGCTCTGACAATTATTTCCTAAACATAAGAACATACCATTTAGAGGGTATGTGACCATGATTTCGTGAGCACGGAACTATAATTTTACATAATTAAGTATATGTTTAAATAATTTTGCAAACATCTTTGACCACTGGGCGCCACCATATTATGTTGAAGCTGCATTTTGTTTGAGTACTCAACATAAATTATCGTTTTGTTCCGATTTACTTCAAAATGTTAATTTCTGCGCGTAAACAATAAATATGTTGTCATAGATCAACAAATCAGTTGTATACGTGTTAGAAATAAAAAAAAGGTAAATACAATTACGACGATTTATAACAAACAAAAACCTTTTAGACGATACGTTGTGGTAGTTGCGGAATAGGGAATTTTCCCGAATATGGGAATTTCCTAACCGACTGCTGTACGGATTAGTTTCGCTTAACCGACTTTTGCTCGGCTGCGTAACTTCGCCGAGAATATAGTCTGGTGGACCATACGCTTTGCTTATGTAACCCTTATGTAATGTCACTGTTCGAAATTTTGTTTTAGATTAGTTCACAGGTATACATGTATAATAATAACTAATCTTTCTATATATATTATGTATGTTTTGATAACGAAACGAAGTTATAACATATCTATAGACAAATTAAAAAGTAGAAAATAAAATATTTATGAAAACAAACAACTAAAAATAGTCATTTCTGTTTATTTTGTGTGTGATATGTTTCAGTAATTTTGAATATTTTTTTATAATTTAGTATTATCTGATAAGGAAGGGTATCGTTATTTATGTTTTTATTTGAAAATCAGCCTGATATTCTGTGGTATAGCCGCCCTGGGTGTCACAAACGTCGAGCATACACACACACGCGCGCGCGCCCACGCACGCATGCACCCATACACATACATACATACATACATACATACATACATACATACATACATACATACATACATACATACATACATACATACATACATACATACATACATACATACATATAATATATATATATATATATAATATTATATATATATATATGTGTGTATATATATATATATATATATATATATATATATATATATATATATATCACCTTTCCAGGCGGTGTAAGAAGCTTAACAGTGCTGCCACCTCCCGAAGTCTGGGAAATGATGGAGGTTATGTACGGATACATTTAAGCGTGACAAACATCACTCTACGTGAATGTACGTACGCGTACCTTTGTTTATTTGAGCTTAGCAAGAAAAAAACAGCCGCTTCGCTCTATCGGTGCTCGTACGAGTCAGCGCGTCATTACATCATAAATATTCACGAAGACCGACTAATATGGCGTTTGAAATTCTTTAATTAGTTATTAATTATTGTCTTAATTTAATAAACTTTGTATTTTGAAGAAACATCTATATATCGCCTACCATGACACCGTACTCTTGTTTTCGAGCAGAAATGTATATTGATTAAGTAAATCGGAAAAATATCGAAAATCTACATTGAGTAGATAGGAACGTCCCAAAACAAACGCAACATGAGCGTAATATAGTGGCGTCCAGTGGTCAATGATATCCATGTTTAAAAAAAGGTAATTACAATATACTGTGGCTCCGTGTCCATCAAATCACGGTCACATATCCTCTAAATGGTGTGTTGCTATGCTATGGCAAAGGTTGTTCAAGCATTTCAGATCCCTTTTAAGAAATAAAAGAGTTTTGTTTAAGAATTGGATGTAATTTGGTTTAAACGCATTCGCATGCCTACGATAAAGAAAACCATGAATATATATCAAGCGCAGAAGTTTTCTGTAGCGAGTGCAGCTCTACAGACACTTCCACTCAGCCCTCCGCCGATAATATTTTCATTCCGAAGTCTATATTTCGGTCGTTAGATCTGACAGTGATAGGTAACGACCAAACTGAGTATAGTCACAATTACCTTGTGAATCAGGTATGTCCTGCCGTTGGTCAAAGTGACAACTACGCCAGAGTGTTTTAGCAGCCCAAGCGTGACAGACAATCCTTGCAGAGGTCGCTCATAGCGGGTCGCTTTAACGACACGCATGTTATACACAGCAGTAAGCCCGCTCTGCCTGTTGATGTCATGAGGAAACGTTTTCGGGGGACTGCTAAAATGAAGCAAGACAGTTTTTTTATTAACAATAATAACATGATAAACATAGAATACCTCGTTCATAATCGCTTCGACGACGGCATATTCATATGCGCTAATATGTCTTATTAAATACAACAAATGTTGCAGTAGCTGGCTGATGAAGTGAAAATCAATGTTTGAATACGAACAATGCGAAAATAAACTTGGTAACGAAACAAAGACACATAGGTAGGTGCAGAGAGTCTATGTCAACGCCACACCGATAGAGCAAGTTAAAGCTACGTCAATCTGGGAAAACGATGCAACACCAGAACAAATACGTAGAGATTCAAATAAAAATCACGGTCGGCTGAAAAGCATTCGCCAAGCACCGCGATATCTTCAATGATAACTTTGGAACTTGTTTGAACAGATAAGACTATAACTATTGCTAATTTCCAGCAATGTACGCGTGACATTAGATCAATTCCTTTCAGGTGTTGTTATAGCCTCTGATATCCTGTCTAAAACATCAAACAAACTTAAGTGTTGATTTATACAGAGAAGCCAGAAGGTTTAGTATCAAAACAAAATAATCACTTATCTAAGGTTTGAAGCAACGTAATTTTGTTTTCATGTATACAACATGGTATAGTGGATTATCGAAAAAACAAATATACCCAACATAAATAAACGGGTAATTCATAAATGAAATAAGGAGTCAACACTGGAGGCCCAGCATTACTGACATACAGATACGGCTAGTCTAATAGTAACTGGCTATATAACACACAGTGCATATAACTGGCAGACAGTTGAAACTAACGAGACATATTTATTACCTGCTGGACTCACAGATCGCATCTTACGTATACAAAAGTTCAGGTCACCAGATAACCCCTACCAAGACGCACCCACAGGTATTCTGTTTATCAGCAGATATACGGCCTGAGAGCCATTTGCACCAGTGTCATGAGAATGACCATTATGTTATTGCACGAGGTCTTCATCATCGCCAAAAGAACGCCGGCGTTCGCATGGTACTCCACCGTACTGGTCACCATCGCTTATTACAACAATGTTCTCCCAAGTGACTTCAATATTGGCCCACGAAAAAACGTCCAATGAATATTCATACAGGCGACATAGAGCCTACGCTTTACTACAATAGGATAGCGTTGTCGTGCTGGATCTAACCGTCGGTCTTATCTTAGAAGACCATCAATAGAGTATAATCATACTGCCTGCGTAGTTCAACTGCATAGCACAGACGTTTCAGAGATTGTATCGGTTTGGGATGCGTACGTACACCATTTTTTAATTCTTTTTTTGCAGTTTGGTTTGACGCATAAAACAGGGCTTACGTGCCATCCCTGTGACTGCACATAATATATCTGGAGCCATGGATGTTCCGTCATTTTGGGGATATTTCATGTCTACGCTGCTAACAACATTATAGAACATAAGTTAGTTTTGTGTAAAGAACGTTTCAACATTTATTGATGAAATTTTATCATGTTGTTTCGACGCTTTGTCGTACGTTTACGAGTCAATTTTGTTTTGGCACCAGACCTGTACATGTCACGGAACTTCTAATAAAACATTATATTTACCAACCAAATATATATCAAGATATGAACCTTTTACAACCTGCAAATATGCATAGAATACAATAATGCAAATTAAGACGCTTCCCGTCGAATAGGTGTTTGATTGAGCATGCCTGCCAGCAAGCCCACATAATGAGTACTGCGCTGTATCAAATTCAACCTGTTCTGCACCGGGTACATTTCAACTTATATTCATTTGCCTTTTGGGTTATGCACGAGTTTTTGAAATTCTACAAATTGCTCAATTGTCCATAGTTTGAACAAAGTGGATGTATTCTAACATTTCCGTCTCAGTGACGTTTTGAAATTTGGGGACGTAGGTAGTGTAATAATTACAGATGCATCCAAATTGCAAAGATATATTTTGTACAAGCCAATCCACAGTACCTCTTTCCCCGCCTGCATAGATAGGCGGGCGTTGGACACAGCAGCAGAATCACCGCCGAGAGCACCGGAAGTTGCCAAGAGGAGAACATCGTTGTCGGTGTCGACACAGTCAAGTTGTTCTGCGACGCTTCTGGTTGTTTTCGATTCCGTTTGGACGTTATACTGTTTAGTACTTATAGTACGTTTGTGCCTAAGCACCGTGAAATCATAAATGATTCAGTTAACCAAAATATGAGCGATATTTTCAGGTGACTATTTATCAAGGGTTGCGTCACAAAGTTGGCGTAGTGGTTGCGTGCAAAAACGCCACAGTACGACAAATCTATGGTAATTCTTAGTTAACTATTTATCAAAGGTTGATCTTAAAGGATTGGCGTAGTATCTGCAAATGACCATTCTACGATAGGTGTTCAGGAAACAATTGATCAGAGGTTGTTTTACAAATATTGCCGAACAGTCTGAATGCAAAAACGTCACAAGAAAAATAGTTTTTCAGGAACTATTTATCAAAGATTGTTTGAACACATTGATGAAGAGTTTGCGTGCAGAAATGTCACAAGATAAAACGGGGATGAACAACGAACCTACGAGAGTTTTTCAGAAAACAATATATCAAAAGCTGTTTTTAATGTACTGACAAAGAGTCTGAATGCAAAAACGTCACAAGACGAAACGTTTTTCATGAAACTATTTATCAGAGGTTGTTTTTAAAATATTGATGAATAGTCTGAGTGCAAAAACATCGCAAGCAAACAAGGGATGAACGACCAACCTACGATAGTTTTTTCCAGGAAACTATTTATCAAAGGTTGTTTTAACACATTGATGAAGAGTCTGCGTGCCAAACGGGGATGAACGACCAACCTACGATTGTTTTTTCAGGAAACTATTTATCAAAGGTTTTTTCAAAAGACTAGCATATTGTCAGTGTTGAAAAATAGACAAGATTTAACCAGAGTTAACAAGATTGCCACCTAGAGAATCAACTCTAGATGGCAGGTGGACAAGGAAGTGCTTTGGCTTATCGAGAGTCCAACCTATCTATGTAAGTGTATCCCGCCCTTCTGAGGTATATGTCGATTTTATTTTTAAACATATTAACATTACTAGCACCTACACAATCAGCTGGTAATCTGTTCCATTTATTTACTGTTCTTCTTGAAAATGAAAATGTTCTCATGTCTCGTCTACACAGCTTCTGTGTTAATGTAACCTCATGTCATTTAGTCATTCTCTCTTCCCTAACTGAAAAACAATATTTCTGTCAATATTGTCATACCCATTCACTATTCTAGACCCTTCTATCTGATCCCCTCATTCCCAGTGTTAATCACGAATATGTTTTAAAAAGTACATAAGGTATCAAACTACATTGAAGGTAATGGTTTTCTATATTTGGCATCTAGTGTGTCCATGTACATAACGGGGCCTGTGTTTGTGCTTGTTGAATAAAACGTTCATGCATTGATTGATTTATTAGTTGATTGATTGATATTGAATTGAATCACGGTTAGTAACAAAACATTCTTGAAGGTTTTATTATTCGGCAACGTCTTTTTTTTGCTTTGAAAATTACTATAGAAATCCCACTGTTATTATATCAGATAGTCTAATTATAACTAGATCGCAAAGTAGAGAATTAGTGGACTGGACCATTCCACGTAAAGCTTCGTGCGTTATGATCAATTATTTGTTACCTTGTCGTCGCTGACTGTCTCGGGGTGTGTCTGGCGCGGAGACGAACGCAGTTGCTGCACGAACCGCGAGCAACAACGCGCAAATAAAAAGTAGACAGGGTTCGCTGCATGACACGGCGCTTACCACTGACACATTCTCAGTAAGACTTCGTGGGCTTGTGAACGATTAATGTTTACCTTGCCGTCCAGACTGTCTCAGTGTGTGACCAGCGCTGAGACGAACACAGTTGCTACACGAGCTGCTATCAATAAAGCGAAAACAAAGACGTCAGCAGGGTTCGCAACATGACACGGCGCCTAACGACATTCTCAGGCGACTCACTCCCAGAAAGCCCAGTGGGACTTGCAGTCAAAATATTGACACGGACAAGTTCCAAGTGATAGTGCTCGAATTGCTAACAAACGAAGATGAACATTAAGATGGTGTTGTTTCCGCAACGTCTGTCAGACGGGGTGGATTGTCTGAAGCAGAAAACAGACGACCTAACGACAATCATTGAACGAAAGGAAGCACGTATAAATGAATTGGAAACGTCGGCAGCACAATGGAGACGAAGCTGTGTGCCGTGGAGCAATGATCCCGCCGCGCTAAACTGCGGCTCAAGGAAAACAAATGGTGGGGGATCTAGAAGCCAAATCATTAACAGTATAAAAAAACGATACAGGTCTCACTCCAAACGGCTGAGATTGTTCGCTGTCATCGAGTCGGATGTACGCCGAGTTAGCCTGTTAGCCCTCGCCCCATGCTAATCAAATTTCAGTGCAAACGTCGTCGAAACACCATCTTGCGTCAACAACGAAACCTCAAGAAGTCAGATAGCATATCCAAGAGTATCTTCATCAATGAAACCCTCACTGCCATACGTGCCTTGCTGTCATAGCAGGCAAGAAAACTCAGAAAGGAAGGTAAAATTGCTGTCACGTGGTCAGTAAATGGTAACATCATAATCCAGGCCAAACTCAACAAGATTGTCGTTGTGCCGACAAAGTAAGACATTTTCAAATTTGAATGTTTAAATTGGTTACTGCACTTTTGATGCAAAATAAAAAATGTGGGTCCATGAAATGAACTGATTAGAAACGAAGCATCTTTTTATATTTTAAGTTGCTTATAATAATAGTAAATAATAATAATAATTTTTATTTGTAAAGCGCCGTATATCCAGAAAACGTTTCTGCTCAGAGGCGCGTACATACAGCATTTGTAACATATAAATGTATAAAATATGACTAATCAATTAAAAAGTCAAGTTGTTTAAATGATAATAAATAAATAATTAAATATAGTTTCTAAAACTTATAGTGTATAAGCTAAACTTATCAGCAATAAATAAATTTATAAAACAAATAATTAATTAAAATTACATATTATATGTATATGTGTATTTTTAATTAATTATTTATTTTAAATAAATAATTAATTAAAAATACTTATATATATATATATATATGTATTTTTAATTAGTTATTTATTTTATATATTTATTTATTGCTGATAGGTTTACTTATAATTACTTGTATTTTTTAGTGTATTATTTTAATATCTTATTAATATATATATATATATATATATATATATATATATATATATATATATATATATATATATATATATTAATATAATATTAAAACAATAAATTTACAAAAAAAAACCTACAAGTAATTTATTAATGTGGCCTTAAAAAGATGTGTCTTTAAATTCGACTTAAAAAGTTCAAATGAGTCTATATGACGCAGACTGTCTGGCAGGTCGTTTCACAGGCGCGGCGCCGTCACAGAATAGCCACGTCGGCCATAATGTTCTAGACAGTGGCGTGGAACTCTCAGGAGACGGCTTCCCGCTGAGCGAAGGTGTCGACTCGGCGTGTATTCCACGATCATGTCAGCGATGTATTCCAGCGCTAGGTTGTGCATCGCTCGGAAGGTCAACACCAGTTATGCGCCATGGAACGGGCAGCCAGTGAAGCGCTACAGGGCGTGCAAGTCTCGCGCGCGAAAACGAGGCTGGGGCAGTTGGGGGCAGGAGGTCCATATTCTCCATGTTAACATATAGGACTTAGTTTTGTTTTTGGTCGTAATATTCGAACTGTTCCGAAATAGCGTATTTCAGTTATATCGTCCGAAGGATTATTACAAGCAGAAACAGTGGAACACTTTGACGGTGACAATGATCACGGAAATCATGAATTTTAATCGATTATTATGGTGGTTGCCATGGCAATAGCGGCAAGTACTTGTGTTTGGCGATCTTGACTAATAATGAAGAGTGCCAGTTTTCGCGCAGTACCACCTGTTTGGGCCATACGTATACATGTGTTATGATTATGTGCATTTAGACAACTTGTCAGATATAAGTGCTTATCGAAACCACAACGTACAGCAATGTAAAACGCAAATTCCGTAAAAGACAAATACGGGGACGATACGGTCTAACATCGTGTCTATTATCTGCACAACGTAAATCGCTATGTGTCTATGATAGTGTGATAAACTCAATATTAAATCAGACATTTAAGATAAAAAACGTATAACACAAGATATTTATGAACTGGTTTTCCTAGTATTCATCAGTCGGAAGCTACAACTGTCATCCATCGTTAGAATATTATTCTTGTGTCCAGTCCCCAATTAGTCTCGCTTAGTCCCCAATAAGCTCCAGTCGCGCGGAGTCACGCCATGTGACCCACTTGCAGGCCCTATAGGCGTTTTACATTGCTGTACGTTGTGGTTTCGATAAGCCCTTATATCTGACAAGTTGTCTAAATGCACATAATCATAACACATGTATACGTTTGGCCCAAACAGGTTGTACTGCGCGAAAACTGGCACTCTTCATTATTAGCCCTAGTTTGGGCATCTGATATAGAAACAATTTTAATGGGTTTTTTCCAGTAACATTAAAGTAGCTTTTTATGTTAGCATTAATGTATAAACAATTAAACATCAACGTTTATTTATTGTCAACACATGATGTGTTTCTATATGCTGAAAAATGTATTGGTTAAAATGCAAACGGTCTGTCAGCCACAGGTTTCTTATCATTGTAATCAAATGCTATGAACCAGTTTCGTGCGCTTGTGAACAATTACTTGCTACCTTGTCGTCACTGACTGTCTCGGGGTATGTCAGGCGCGGAGACAAAAGCAGTCGCTGCACGACACGACCGCGAAAAATAAAGCGACAATAAAAACGTCAGCAGAGTTCGCAACATGACACGGCGCATAACGACACATTTTCAGGCGACCTACTCTCAGGAAGACCTGTGGGACTTCCAGTCAAAGTGTTGACACGGACCAGTTCCGAATGATAATGCTGGAACTGCTAGCACACAACGATGTGTTAATGAACATTAAGAAAGTGTTCTTTCCGCAAAGTCTATCAGACGGGTGGATTGTCTGAAGAAGAAAATAGACGACCTAACGACAGTCATCGAACTAAAGGATGCACGGGTAAATAAATTGAAACGTTGGTCACGAAACTGGATGCCCAAGAACAATATTCCCGCCGCGCTAAATTGCGGTTCCAGAGAATCAAGGAAAACAAATGGTGGGGGATCCAGAAGCGAAAATCATTAACATCATAAACGACGAAACAGGTTTCACTCCAAACGACTAAGATTGTACGCTTACGCTGTCATCGAGTCGGACGTACCCCGAGGGAGCCTGGTAGACCTCGCCCCAGGCTGAAGTTTTTTTAGTGCGAACGTCGCCGAGATACCATCTTGCGTCAGCGAGCAAATCTCAAGAAGTTACATACCATCTCCAACTGTATCTTCGTCAATGAAGACCTCACTCCCATACATGCCTTGTTCAGGCAATACAACTCAGAGAGGAAGTTAAAATTGCTGACACGTGGTCAGTAAATGGTAAAATCATAACCAAAATTGACAAGTTGAAGATAAATAAAATAAAAACTTATAAAAACGTACTAACTTAACTTTATACTCTAGTAATAAACCTATTGTCAGTTTTATATCGATGTTTGAAATATTGCCACAGAAGACAATTTTATTTGTCTTAGCTACATTAAAACACCACCTATAGTTAATAAGAACCACACGTATTTTTCTTTCTTTTCAATTCAGTGGTTATATACTTGCTGAGTTCTACAAGATCCTTTACTTCGCTGTGCGCACGTTGTCGAAAAATAATAAATATTATGCTCATCACGCAACCTTTAACGGACAATAATGAGGCATATAATAAAATAAGTTGCATCAGCACGAAGGCAGTGAGTAGCAGAAACCCCTCTGTGATGTTCTCAGAAGAGCCGTTTGCTTTTTTGGCGACCTGCTCCGCGCAGTAAGTCTTCGTCTTTTTAGGGGAAACCCCGCATTGATGTGGGGCTGTATGACAACGTCCTTTACACGATCAACGCATACAATTTAGAAATAAGTAAAGCATTCAACTGGCATAGACGTAAAACAGAAACACATCGACGTCATACTCCTCCTCCTCGTGTTTTCATTTCTGTACAAGTTTGTGAGTTTGCATAATTGTTCATATATTTATCAAATATCTAAGTGTAACGTAACGAGAAGAGACTTATCACGAAAAGACCTATTACGCGACAGTAATATTCCCGTTATGTGTCATAATAACCTTATCACGGAAGATACCTGTTAGGTTTCTTTGTGATAAGTAAAGTATGACACAAAACATGAACATCATTTCAATATTTACTTGAAAAGACGAATGAACGTTCCATTGAAAACATGACGGTTGCCGTGAATAAAAAAACAACCACGCTGCGCCTGGCGGAGAGATCAATACATACCTGCACCTGGTGGATTATTAGCAAACACTCGCACCTCGCGGAGAGATCAGTAACTTATATGTAGTGGCGTGTTTATCAGCATTACTGCCAACACGTTAGATATCTATGAGACAGTCGGCACAATATCAATTTTATATAACAAATTAATAAGAACAGATCATTTATTCCCGAAATGTTACTGAACTTGTTCATCCTGTTTTATAGTTAACCCTTGCGTTTTAATAAAATACAGTTAGGGAATTTATTAGATTAATCCTGGCTGTTATTGCTCAACAACGTGAATGGCTTGCAATACCTGATATGGTACATGGTTGAAGAATTGTGTGCCATATATGATGTCTGTTGATTCCGAAATCATGTCACAAAGCCCACGTTAAACAAATGGTGACGATGATGAGGATGATAAACGGAAATCAGGCATTTAATATAATTATGTGGAATGCCGCTAATCACATGGCTTAATGATATATAGTATTACCCTATGAAATGAAATTTGAATACGAAACATCGTAAAAACGCATATTCAGACATACGCACGCACGCCCGCACTTACACGCCGGCATTTACCCGCCCGTAATTACCCGCCCGTACTTACCCGCCCGTACTTACCCGCCCGCCCGCACTCAGTCGTCTAACTACCCCTCTTCTTTTCCACACCTTTCTCCCCGGAACCATTCAAACTCTGTGTGAAAACTTTTATCGATCAAAACGTACATTAAATACAAACAAAATTCGACGACAAAAACAGTCACAGTTAGTGCTCGTTGTAGCTACCCATCGTCGTCACCTGTGACGTTAGTCTTTGGGCTGTGTTTTTGTTGCAAACGCACACGCGTACAGTGGTCTTCGTAGCTTACGATTTTTTTATACAAGTGTGTATGATACGTGCCTATGTTTGTGTTCGTGTGTGTTCGCCTGCGCGCGCGCGCGCGTGTGTATGTTTTTAAGTAAATGTTCTCAAGAAGTATTGTTTCAGTGCCTTTTTAAATATATTCATAGATCTTCAATATGATTCTTCGTGATAATAGTATTCCATAGTTTGGGACCACAATAAATGAGTGTCGTTTGTCTGGTGTTGGTTTTACTTTGTGCTGTTTTGTAAGCTATATGTTGTCTCACATTGTAGTTGTGTAAGGGTGTGTGCTCCATTAACATGTCATTAAATAGATTTGGTAACATACCCATGTTATGTTTGTACATTAATATACAAGTTACATATTTGTTCAGTTGATAGATGTTCATAAATTGATGTGCTTTAAACAAAACGTATGTATGACTTCTAAAAATTCAGCATGACTTATTATAAGAATAATTTGTTTCTGCAATATATGAATTTTAGATAAATATATTGTTGGGCTCTTCCCATGCAATGTTACAATGCGCAATAACAGAGTACGTAAAGGTGTAATACAGGGTGGCAGAGAGCAGATGGCCAGAAAGTGCAGGGGAACAGGAGGCGAGGAAGACCGAAATTGTGATGGAGATTGCATTAAAGGCGACATTGAAAGACTGGGAGAAGAATGGAGAAAAAAGCAACAGATTGAAGGAATTGAAGACTGCTGATAGTGAACGTAGTGAGAGAAAAATGAGGGGAAGAAAAAACACAATGAAAACGGAAATCATAGTCAACTCACCGCTGACGACAGTGATATCAAGAAAAGAACTACAAAATGCAATTTGACCTCAGTTTAGTAACTGGGAAGCTATTTCTGTCATCCTTTTAGCCATTAGCCGTCACGTACATTGAGAATGATGACATTTTCGTTGCCCTGTAATCTATTGGGCTGCAGTCAGCGACAGAAGTGGAGAAATCCTAACTTATCCCATTTGAATGATGTCAAATCTCTTTGCGAAAGGATACGCCTGGGAAGGAAAGTCTTTCAAAGGATCCTTTGTGTCTCTATGAATCAGGTCCTGCGTTCCCCACTATCCCCATTTCCCGCGATTGGGGGTATGGCGCCCCCCGCGCCCTCTGGCTAACAACTCTATTAAACAGACAACGCCACATCTTGCGATGAGATCTAACCACGGACTTATATGTGCATATAAGTCCGTGATCTAACGAGCTAGTTTCGGAGTAACATGAAGTGGCGCCATCTACCGGAGTTTCCTGTTACACTAATGTATACTTTCACAAATCTTTGAATTTCGTCTACATTTTGACCGATAAAAGAACCGCTTGCCCACAGAGTTTGAATGGTTCCGGGGAGCTGTGGAGGGAGAAACACGTGGACAGGAAGAAACGGAGTTAGACAACTGCGGGTCAGCTTCGACCTCGGCCGACGGAGACGAGAGGTGGCTCGATCCGTTGAGCGTCTCTCTGAGAGACGGTTGAATATGCGAAAAGTAACAAGGGAAAGAAAATGTGGAATATGGTTATGCTTATTAAATGATGCGAGAGAATCGAATGAAGTACAACTCTTATTGCATGGACTATGCTGGCGAGTTCGTGTCTAATTTAGACATTTACAGTACAAGAGGTGCTGTTCTTGCTGTTTTATATTTAGCCCACATAAATTATGTCTCCAATAACAGAACATTCGGCAAAATGAAAGAAAACTCCACGGCGTCTGTGAACATTCCGCACCTGTTCCGTTTAGCAATCTGTCATCGTTCAATACTGTTGAATGCATTTTAAGGCCTGTCGTAAAACTCACCCCGTGCACGCACCCATTAAACATACAAGTACCAAGCACACTCACTGCACATACTCATACGCACACACACACGCACACATACGCACACATACGCACACATACGCACACATACACACCCACGCATGCACGCACGCACATGAATACATACGCCGTAAACGCACAGACACGCACATGCCCTCATGGGGACACACGAATTCACATAAACGCACGTATAAATACCTCTAAGAGTGTACCCTAGGTTGAGTGTAAGCTTAGCCTCGTTACTGGTAAACATGTATTTTTACTATTAAATATAATGGAAAAACAACAACTTTTTACAAAGGTTATTGTGAGCATCGCGTTTCAGACAGCATATCAAGCCAGCATAGCGAAATCAAAGTATGGTAGTTGCACTACAGTCTATTATCGTTAAACGTGAACGAATTATTGTGATTTCGTTTGACTACCAACAACTAACAGAAATTATCAGACCACACAGACTGATAGCGTCGAAGTGTCGCAGTTAGAACACAAGGACTACCGATTGAGCTTCATCATGCGGGTAGCAGCGAAGTGACAGTTGTCCCACAAGCCATTGTACACGCTGCCTCCGGCCTTCACATAGTCTGCGACTCTAGACCAGAACACCCTCTTGGTAGTGCTGGCCACAGGCGTCCATTTTGAGCTCATATGTTTGGTGTCTGTCACCACTGTCTGGCCTCCAGTTGGCGTGCCGAAATGCTTGCCCTATGTTGAGCATGCAACATAACGATGGATCACTGAGTGCGTGCGTGTGTGCGTGCGTGCGTGTGTGTGTGTGTGTGTGTGTGTGTGTGTGTGTGTGTGTGTGTGTGTGTGTGTGGTGGTGTGTGTGTGTGTGTGTGTGTGTGTGTGTGTGTGTGTGTGTGTGTGTGTGTGTGTGTGTGTGTGTGTGTGTGTGTGTGTGTGTGTGTGTGTGTGTGTGTGTGTGTGTGTGTGTGTGTGTGTGTGTGTGTGTTTATTTGTGTTTGGAGGGAAATGTTCGACTATGCATTTTCCGTTTTATCGACGGATACACCAATTACTTCATTACTTCATGAATATTAATAAAAAACATAAGTTGTTTATCGTTCTTTCATTGTTTATAAATCGTTTAATTGTAATTTTGTTATTTTGAGCACGCATATGATTGATTTATTAATGTATATAGCACCTCCCAATAATGCGTCCAATATTTTTCGCGCAGAAATGTAAAAAGATATCAACCTTACATTAATTACATAAGAGTTACTCAAACTATATGTCGCTGGAAAGTAATGGCGGCGCCAAGGGCCCATGATGTCTAAGTTTGAAAATGTGTTAAACACATACCGTGGCTACGTGCTAATAAAATCATGGCGTATATTATGTAAATAGTATGTACTAATATTTGGACTATTATTATTCAAGCGGTTCAGCCCCTGCCCCCATTAATATTCAAAGAAATAGGGTGGTGATATGGCGCAAGCCACCTTTCTACGATGTGATATCTAGTAAATAATAATAATAATCACATTTGCTATCTCTTAAGTACCCCACATATATCAAAGTATTGGCGATAGCATACCTTCGCATCACGAATTAGGCAGAATCTTCACACATAGAGTTATGCACGTTCCTTGTATAAATGAACCGCGAAGCTTATTCTTGGTCTATTAAGCCTTGTCGCCTCTCGCGGCCAGGATGCAGGAGTCCCTGTGACAGACGCCGCGCGTCACGGTGTAAACGCTGACCACACGGCGACGACAGTGACCAGCACCTTCTACAAATCAATGCATTTTACATATAATTTACATCTTCACTTTCAAGAACTTCATTCCAATTTGATTCCAATTAGTTACAATTTATTGTGAATGTATTTACATGAACAAATGTTTCTTATGGGAATGCCATTTATTACTTTATCAGTTTTAGCATTTCCCTTCCACATCGTCTTGCTGTTCAATGTTTTTAAATTACTCTTTCTTTGTTCAATATTAGTTAATGTTGTTGTTTACTGTATACCTATTTACACTCGTTTAGGCTATGTCCATAGTCAATACTGATTATGCTGAATATCAGGTTCAATAAATAAATATTCAATTCAATTCAAATAATTGTAAACAATATTTCCTTGATACTTGGATTTTTAAATAGGCCGATCCGCCAGTGTCAAGACATTACCACCACATCGCTGGGAGGCTGACTGGCGACAACACATACGATTATGTTTTCCTCGTGGCAACGTCTTTTTGTTGGTACCGCCAACAAATGCGTGTTTTTTCAGGTAAAAAGTTATTCGTATATGTGCAGGTATTAATACTAAGGCACACTTAGGTCCGTTGTTTCTAGCGGATCCAATGAAATTTCGTTTTTGTACATTTAAGCGGGATCCAACTTTATTATTTACTATGTGTTATGTGTTACTCAGGTTATAAAATACCGATGATCTTGCGGTTATCATTTACAAATATGAATCAATTACCTCTGAAATATGAATAGAAATCTTGTTTTTCGTAGAGGCTGTACTGCTATGGTAAATTGTATTCTGGCGATATAAACACCCTCTTTGTTAATAAAACATGTTAGCTAAATACTGCCATGTCCACCATGGTCAGGTTACAACTGTGTACCAAAACTCTGAATAAATTATGTATTATATATATATATATATATATATATATATATATATATATATATATATATATATATATATTATTTATATATATATATATATAACAAAACGAATATGTGTAACTTGTTCATGAAGTGTGTTAAGATTTCAAGCATTCCATAACACATTACATAGAGCAGCTTCGGATTATTGTGTGTTGTGTATATAAAAATATATATAATTAATATATATATATATATATATATATATATATATATATATATATATATATATATATGTGTGTGTGTGTGTGTGTGTGTGTGTGTGTGGTGTGTGCGGGTGCGGGTGCGGGTGCGGGTGCGGGTGCGGGTGCGGGTGCGGGTGCGGGTGCGGGTGCGGGTGCGGGTGCGGGTGCGGGTGCGGGTGCGGGTGCGGGTGCGGGTGCGGGTGCGGGTGCGGGTGTCGGTGCGGGGCATGTGTGTGTGCGTGTGCTTGTGCGCGTGCATATGTACGCCTATGCGTATGTATATGCGTGCGTGCATGTGAGATGTATATGCATGCGTTGGTTGACTTTGGCCTAATTAACAAGCACCGACTGACTTAAAGATGTAGCATGTCTACGATAAAGAAAACCATGAAAATAAATCAACGACACCCAGCCTGAAGCAACGGTTAAGAAGATCACCGTAGAAGTCAAAAAAACAAGATGAAAACTTACACTAAAATCTCACTAAGAAAGCAGGTGAACAACCTCTGAACAGTCGGGTGAAAAATACAGCTGTTTTCCGTAAACTCTATGCTCGTATGTGAACCGGTAATCTGTTCATTTTATTTTTAAATAATACAATCCATGTTTTTAAACGGGATGTTACAGCGCCATTTGATAATATGTTTGAATCTTCTATGACCATTGAACGAAAAGACACGACATTCAACTCATTCCCACCTTCCCTGTCCGAAAAGCGCCCATCCGGAAAAGCAGATAGTTGAAGGCAATCAAATGGCGATCAAATGTGTTTTTCTACCAACCCACAGTGTGGCGCCACTGTTTATACGTTTCCTGTTCATTTCGAGAATATGCACCCAAAAACATAGCTTATCGTGTACAGCATAAAATATACGGTACTTACCGTGTACCGTATAGAACCACACGATACACAGCTCCAGTGGAAAACAAGGAGAGAAGATAAACTGTACCCAGAGACAAGTAAGACAAAGGCATAAGAATCGATGCAATTAACCCTATGAAAAAGCGAGAGTTGTGGTTGATTGTGGAGAGCACTTAACCTCCAACATTTAGGGAAGTTGCGCAGAAGTGTTGAGTGAAAACATCCATTTAGGCCCAAATAATATTTTCGTTCCGAAGTCTAAATTTATGTGATGAAATCTGACAATGATAGGTGACGACCCAAATGAACATAGTTACAATTACCTTGTGAATCAGGTATGTCCTGCCGTCTTTCAAAGTGACAACTACGCCAGAGTGTTTCAGCACACCAAGTTTGACGGGCCATCCATTCAGAGGTCGCTCATAGCGGGTCGCTTTAACGACACGCATGTTGTACAAAGCAGTAAGCCCGCTCTGCGTGTTGATGTCATGAGGAAAGGTTTTCGGGGGACAGTTCAAATGAAAAGAGACATTTTTCTTTAATAACATTAATAATATTAACTAATATATATTATTTTGATTTATGTGTCTCATTATTTTCTGCCAGTAACACACATATGTGTTATATAGCCACGTATTATTTGGCTGGCTAGCTTTATCTTACGCTAGTAATGCTGTGCATCCAGTTTTTGACTCCATATTTCATTTATGAATTACCAGTAATTACTTTTTTGTTGGGATATATTTTGTTATAGCCACTCACTTTACAGGTGTTTGGTGAGAAAACGTAGTAGATAACTCTGATTTTACTTTGAAATATTACTTAAATAGATTGTCACTACAAACATATTCTGGGAGAGATCATCAATGTCTGGTAGGTAATCACGGTCTTACATCGCACGTGTGGGTAACAATTTTGTAGTGGAATTTAAATATTAGTAGGAAATAATTTAGCAGTATTATAAGCATATGATATGGTAAATAAAATTCTCACCACTTGTTCATGGTGTATGGTTTATTTAGTGACGTCTGTTATTGTACATCGCCCGTTATCGTACGCATTTGATACTAGGGCGGTGTGTGGTCACTTTTGAGCCCTCTAGCGAACAGTAGGAACACCTGAATGTACCAAACCATCAAACAAAAAACCAGAACGTCACTTGATTGCTCAAGACACTACATTGGTGGCGGGTTTGGGTAAAATAAAAAAAATCCAGAATTCAGGGGCGAAAAAACCCGAAGTGACATAGTTTCTGCACAATATTGCCTATAAGAACATTTCTTTTGACGTTTGATGATTCAATACATTATCTTGCTGTAATGAGAACTACAACGGCTGTGCCCAATTTGATGAAGAAACACGCGACTGGGCAAAAGCGAATGGGAGTTCTTGCGATGATGATTAATATATCATGTAACAGCACATGTTGCTTCTTGGAAGGCCTACTGGTTTCCTGTAAGATTACCATAACTATCAATCGCATACATTCCTCTCTCGATAGAGAATACGAGTGATGTATAAACTTTTACCTTAACTGTGTCCGTTTATTATTGATATCCTGTTTTCCAGGATGCACTGTCAGACATGCACTGTATCTTAACTGCAAGAGATACACCAGAGTCAAGGCCCTACAGAGGCCGCTATGTGACGATATATGCTATAATTTTCTCTTTTACCTATATCGTGCAATGGTTGGTTGGCTAGTTGGCTGCATAGCTGGTTGGCTGGTTGGTTGGTTGGTTGGCTGGTTGACTGGTTGGCTGGTTGGCTGGTTGGCGTGTTGGCGTGTTGGCTGGTTGGTTGGTTGGCTGGTTGGCTGGTTGGATGGTTGGCTGGTTGGTTGGTTGGTTGGTTGGCTGGTTGGCTGGTTGGATGGTTGGCTGGTTGGCTGGTTGGCTGGTTGGCTGGTTGGTGGCTGGTTGGCTGGTTGGCTGGTTGGCTGGTTGGCTGGTTGGCTGGTTGGCTGGTTGGCTGGTTGGCTGGTTGGTTGGTTGGCTGGTTGGCTGGTTGGCTGGTTGGATGGCTGGCTGGTTGGCTGGTTGGCTGGTTGGCTGGTTGGCTGCTTGTCTGGTTGGCTGGTTCCTGGTTGGCTGGTTGGCTGGTTGGCTGGTTGGCTGGTTGGCTGGTTGGCTGGTTGGCTGGTTGGCTGGTTGGCTGGTTGGCTGGTTGGCTGGTTGGCTGGTTGGCTGGTTGGTTGGTTGGCTGGTTCTGGTTGGCTGGTTGGCTGGTTGGCTGGTTGGCTGGTTGGCTGGTTGGCTGGTTGGCTGGTTAGCTGGTTGGCTGGTTGGCTGGTTGGCTGGTTGGCTGGTTGGTTGGTTGGCTGGTTGGTTAGTTGGTTGGTTGGTTGGTTGGTTGGTTGGCTGGTTGGTTGGTTGTTTGGCTGATTGAGTTTAGTTGGTATAAAAAGGTACATGCACATACTGGTGTTCAGATGCAGCAAATGCATATATATATATATATATATATATATATATATATATATATATATATATATATATATAGCACACATACATATGCTGCCTTTTGCATCTGAACACCCGTATGTGCATGTACCTTTTTATACCAACTAAACTCAATCAGCCAAACAACCAACCAGACACATAAATCAAAATAAATTCCACAAAATATGACTATTTATGAGTTGCAGGACTCAGAGATCTCATCTTACGTATACAAAAGTGGGGGTCCCCGGAAAACATAAGTATCATTCCAGGCGTGTAATCAGTTTGATATCAGGGACCCATTTGCACCAGTGTCATGAGAACTGACCATAACCTTGATCGTAATCAGTTTAATAGCAGATACACTCCGGCGTTCTTTTGGCGACGGTGACCAGTACTCCACTGTACTGGTCACCGTCGCTTATTACAGCAATGTTCTCCAAAGTGACTTCACTATTGGCCAACGAAAAACGTAAATATTCATATCGGCGACATAGAATCTAAGCTCGACTATAATAGGATAGCGTTGTCGTGCTGGATCTAACAGTCGCTATTATCTTAGATGATCATTAATAAAGTGTAATTATACTGCCTGCGAAGTTTAAATCAAAGTCATAGACTTTTCAGAGACTGTCGGTTTGGGTTATGTACGTATACAATTTAATTTTAATTTTTTTTCCAGTTTTGGGAAAACAACTTGGGAAAAGAAAGTTTCAACTGTTATTGATAACATGTTGTTGTGTTCTTTTCTACGCATTGTCATGAGTTTACGAGTCAGTTTTGTTTTGGCACCAGACGTGTAAATTTCACATCACGGACGTTCTGATAAAATATATTGGCCGATCAAAATATATACCAATACATGAACCATTTGCAACTTCCAAATATGCTTAGAATACACTAATGCACTTAAAGACGCTTCAAGTCGAATTGGCGTTCGATTGAGCATGTCAGCCAGTAGTGAAAACTGTAAGCCAGTTTCAGCAAGCCTACGTAATGGGTACTACGCTATATAATAATTTATCTGTTCTGCATCGGATACATTTCAACTTACGTTCATTTCCCCTTGAATTTTGTTCATAATACAAATGATAAAAAAATCCACATTTTGAACCCATTTCAATTATTCTATCATTCCGTCTCACTGACGTTTTGAAATTTCTAATATATTATCGGATATAGTATAATACTTACCGATGCATGCAACTGGCAACGTTCAATTTTATACAAACCACTCCACAGTACCTTCTCCGCCTGCACGGATAGGCGGGCGTTGGACACAGCAGCAGAACCACCG
>JAODUO010000891.1:97500-100000 GCA_025642075.2 Ridgeia piscesae | reverse complement strand
TTATATTTGTGTATTTATGTTGTCGTTTCTATTTTTCTTTACAAATACTAATCAAACCTTTAGAAACTATCAAACAATTATCTTCTTATATATATATATATATATATATATATATATATATATATATATATATATATATATATATATATATATATATATATATATATATATATATATATATATAATGCATGATGATATCCGCTTATTACAAATTTATTATGCAATATAAACATGATGTCATCACATTATTATTATTATTATTATTTAATGGCGAAATATAAGCTGTATGACTGTGGTAAATTAGGATGGTTCATATTTCATACATTGCCGGTGCAATGGTCGATAACAACTATTCTCTTGCCGAAAGTATGTATTTGCGAGCGCAAGAAATGACTGCTAGTAACTCTGCTTTCCATTTTAACTAGACATGTTGATCATCAAAATACGTTCCTGCAAATATGTGAGCTAGACGTCTTTGACAATATATTCTACAAACAAAAGTAATAAACAATTATGTATTACCAGGGACGTACACAGGTACGTTGTCAGAAACCGCCACGAAAACTTCCCGCATTATATGGCAATGTCATTGATATAAATCACATTACAATCAACGCTTGTGTCTAACGCGGCCCACTGCATTGACATAAGGACCAACCTAACACAAGGCACCGTGCAACGTGACACACGATCACAACACGCCGGTGACAACACGCCGGTGACACTCACCAGCAATAGAAGGGGCGTGATGAACTTCCAGCAAAACCACCAGTGTTTATACAGGCGAAACCCAACCATTTCCTCGATGTTGTCAATCAGTCGATCAGCACCTGCATTGAAAACATATTGCTCAGATTGTCAGACAACAAAAATGTTTGCTCTGCAGCATAGTCATTTTCGTCATTCTAACATCTTCCATGATGTTTTATACCACATCATTCTTATCGCAGTACTCTACTTATCATCACGAATGTGATAAAGAATTACGTGGAAATGGCAGACATTTTGTGAAATCGAGTCCAAAGCTGAATGGAAAAGAGGAGATGGATGATATAATAAGTCCGGCTTTTCCTAGTGTTATCTTTGATACTGCTGGGATATTGGTATCCTGGGGGCGTTTGGTCATTTCAGACGGTTGTCCTACGGGCAAATAATTACATACGATTTCCATTCCAAACTTGTGAACAAATGAAAAAAATATTGTTTTCTGGGGTGAGAAATAACTATAAGCTACGTCTCATGTCATTTCTGTTTAGAAAGATAATGTCAACCACGGAATATCTACACTTTCTTAGAACATAAAAACAGGCGATACAAGGGTTAAAAAGAGACGTTTTTAGGCGGTGTTTGGTAAATATATGTCACTGTGGTGATTTAAGGACTTTATATCACGTTACATAAGAACACAGTTTGGTAGCTTCTACGTTATAATTATGTGTGCTGATTACATCTGCTGTGATTAACGTCTGCATTGTGTGATGTAACAACACCCGACTATGTCACCAGTACACCCACCATAAACCCACGCGAAGACAACGCCCTCGATCAAGCCAATGAGGACAAGCGACCATCCGGCGGCATAGTAACTCATCATCTCCAGCCAGTAGATGCCCGCCTGTAACCGCCACATCATCGCCACATGTATCATGTCATGCGTATCACCACACCCTAAGTATGGCATAAGTGTTGGAAAGTGCATTGCCTAATAACAAGACACTAGCAAAGTAAAACACATGCACCTTTGAATAGTTTAATGAAATGACTGATGTTGCCATAGCTTAGATTATCCAGGTTCCGTATTTGTAATGCCCCGATACACTATCACACGTGGTCGTACGACTGTGTCTGATGTCTGAACCGACGTCGTGTGTCTCTGCCACAGGTTCAGACGGTGTCTGGTGGAGGTGCGACTACATCAATCATTCATTGATTCATCGAATAATCCGTGTCGGGTGAATATAGCGCATGTTGGATTCCCGTCAGACTTTTAACTATGTCCGATGTCACAACTTGCATATTGCCATAGCAACTCGTCCGACCCGACATTGTCGTACGACCGTGACAGGTGGTGTATCTGGACCAATACGAAAGCGTGGACTAACAAAAACTTCGCAGTGTGATGAAGGCAGTATCATGCCTTGCGTCTGGGTAAGCAATGACATTGGATCAATCGCGTCTTACTAAGTCATGAGATACTTGCAAATATGTTTAGTTCATATAAGACATTCAGTACCACTTTGAGTTACCATTACACTGACACAAGCCACACAACATAGGGCGAAATTACAAAACGGTAACGTTTAGATCGCTTAGGGCTCATATCCCTAAATTTCATATTCTAATATCTCCCAAAACGGTTACATAGCATAATTGTCCATCGGAATGGAATGGTGCCATCTATTGACAATATCGATATATGCATCCAACTCGTTTTCGAGTGGCATCTAATATCCAGGGGCGTGTTAATTGGCAGGACTTCACCGCCACTCGTAACGACTTA
>JAODUO010000891.1:32500-92500 GCA_025642075.2 Ridgeia piscesae | reverse complement strand
AAGATACGGGAATGTCGCCGTGAAGTAAACCACCTACAAATGGAGACAGCTGTTTCTACGACACACGATTTCGCACGTACCATCCTACACTCGCTTATAATGCCAGTCATCCAGGGCACTAATTATCATAAATACACTAATTTCATATCAACCTTGGTGGCAGATGGCGCGACCTCAACTCACCCAGTAACAATATTTGAAGAAACAAAACGATGATATTAACAATAACACGTAGTTGAATTATATCCAATTTGACGGGCAAATTGACGGGCTTAATGACGTCACTGGACACAACGTGGTGGCTGTGCCTGCGTGTGTATATGCGTGCGTAGGTGCGTGTGCATTTTGCTAATAGTGATTTGCTAAACGTAGACGCGGGACTTGGCGTTGACATCAACATTTTGCGATTGTTTTTGATATAAATTGTACCTTTCCAGACGACTTGATTCCTTTGATGACGCAAAGGAAGCAAATGACCCAAGCAATGAAGAGAACAAGACACAGTTCCCACTGCATGGTGCCATTGTCTTCGATGGCGTCGCTCTGGTGTAGCATCGCACGACTGCAAGAACAAACAACCGGCGCTGCTGTCCATAGGAATGAACTGTTGCCCACCCATTAAGCAACCCCAGGTCAACGGTTAACGCCATCGCGGTAGTTTTACCGCTTAAAACGTCGTGCCGCCATGTGGTGGATAATTCGTAACTACTCAATTATCGGATGTAGGAAGCCCCTATGTAAAAATCAGCGTTTTCCTCTCGCTCTTATTTTCACATAGCGTTTTGTCTCTCCCTCTTACCCACTTTCGCTACCTCACTTTCGTTCTCTATCCCTCTCTCTTGCTCCCTCGCTCTCGCTCTTTCTCTCGCTCTTTCTCGCGCGCTCGTTCTCTCGCTATCTCGCTATCTCGCTCTCACGCTCTCACGCTCTCACGCTCCCCCCCCCCCCCACGCTCTCTCAGTCGCTCCTTCGCTCCATCGCTCCTTCGCTCTGTCGCTCTGTCGCTCTCTCGCTCTCTCGCTCTCTCGGTCGCTCTCTCGCTCTCTCAGTCGCTCAGTCTCTCAGTCTCTCATCTTCGTCACTCAGCTCAGCTTCAGTCGCTCTGTCGCTCTGTCGCTCTCTCGCTCTCTCTGCTCTCTCTCTCTTCTCTCTCTCTCTCTCTCTCTCTCTCTCTCGTCTCTCTGTCTCTCTCTCTCTCTCGTCTCTCGTTCTCTGTCTCTCTGTCTCTCTCTCTGTCTCTGTCTGCTCTGTCGCTCTGTCTCTGTCGTCTGTCTGTCCTTCTCTTCTGTCTCTTCTTCTCTCTCTCTTCTGTCTGTCTGTCTGTCTTCTGTCTCTGCTGTCTCTGTCTCTGTCTGTCTGTCTGTCTGTCTGTCTGTCTGTCTCTGTTTCTGTTGTCTGTCTTCTTCTCTGTCTGTCTGTCCTCTGTCTGTCTGTCTGTCTCTGTCTCTGTCTCTGTCTCTCTGTCTCTCTGTCTCTCTGTCTCTCGTCTCTCTGTCTCTCTGTCTCTCTGTCTCTCTGTCTCTCTGTCTCTCTGTCTCTCTGTCTCTCTGTCTCTCTGTCTCTCTGTCTCTCTGCTCTCTGTCTCTCTGTCTCTCTGTCTCTCTGTCTCTCTGTCTCTCTGTCTCTCTGTCTCTCTGTCTCTCTGTCTCTCTGTCTCTCTGTCTCTCTGTCTCTCTGTCTCTCTGTCTCTCTGTCTCTCGTCTCTCTGTCTCTCTGTCTCTGTCCTCTGTCTCTGTCTCTGTCTCTGTCTCTGTCTCTGTCTCTGTCTCTGTCTCTGTCTCTGTCTCTGTCTCTGTCTCTGTCTGTCTGTCTCTCTCTCTCTCTCTCTCTCGTCTCTCTCTCCTCTACATCTCCTCACCACACACTGTACCCACTCCACACACACACACACACACACACACACATCACACACTACCTCCTCTCACTCTCTCTCTTGCTCTCTCTCTCTCTCTCTCTCTCTCTCTCTCTCTCTCTTCTCTCTCTCTCTCCTCTCTCTCTGCTCTCTCTCTCTCTCTCTGTCTCTCTCTCTGTCTCTCGCTCTGTCTGTCTCTCTCTCTCTCCTCCCTCTCTCTCTCCCTCTCTCTCTTCCTCTTCCTCTATCCCTCTTCTGTCGCTCTCACTCCTCTCTCTCTCTCTCCTCTCTCTCCTCTACTGAATGACTGACTGACTGACTCACTCACTCTCTCTCTCCCTCAATCACTCAATCACTCACTAACTCACTCTCTGACTCTCCCTCCTCTCTCTCTCTCTCACACCACACACACACACACACACACACACACACACACACACACACACACACACACACACACACACACACACACACACACACACTTACTCACTCACCACACTCGCTCTCTCGCTCTCTCGCTCTCACTCTCTTATTTTCTCACTCGCTCACCCACTCTCTCATTTTCTCACTCCTCTCACTCTCTCTTCTCCTGCCTCTCTCTCTCTGTCTCTCTCTCTCTCTCTCTCTCTCTCTCTCTCTCTCTCTCTCTCTCTCTCTCTCTCTCTCCTCTCTCTCTCCTCTCGCTCGCTCGCTCATTCGTACGCTCGCTCATTCGCACGCTCGCTCGCTCTCGCTCACTCGCTCGCTCTCTCGCTCGCTCGCTCTCTCTATCTCTCTCTCTCTCCTCTCTCTCTCTCTCTCTCTCTCTCTCTCTCTCTCTCTCCTCTCTCCTCCTCACTCACTCACTCACTCACTCACTCACTCACTCACTCACTCACTCACTCTCTCTCTCTCTCTCTCTCTCTGCAAACGTATCATAACATAACATTACTTGGAACATGAAAATGCTTACTGGAAGTAATCCTCGCTGGGACTGGTTCTGTTGGCTATGATGTCTCGAAGGGGGTTGTATGTATGGTTCCAGCAGGTATCCGGGAGAGTACTGTTACATCTGACCACACTCGCCCTGTCGTCGAAACTCTTCAGATGGGTTTCGTTGTAGCATTTGCCATTGATGTAAGACGTTCCATTTACGCTTTCACAGCCATGGGCGTCGCGCTTCGAGTAGCAGTCTGTACAGAGTAGAGACACGGTTGTTAACAAGCATGTCCGCAACCAGCAATGCAGAAACACAACTCTCAACGCCATCGTCTTACAACAGAGAGTGTGTCTGTGTAGTCGACGCTCCAACTGCAGCAATAGCTGCGTCAGTTCCACTCCAATCGTTCGTTGTGGTGGACGAAGCCTATTGTATTTGGATATTGAATGGGAATTTCTCGGTGGAAATGTTATTGATTGACGACACAATCGGCAGATAATCTGTCCCTTTCGTTTAGAGTCCTCTGTAAAAATAAGAACTCTGTTCTGGTTCTTGGACATTACACCCCTCTACAATATTCCCTTGAACTAAATATCCAACGGCAATGTCACCCTGGACAATATCCCACCACAGTCCGCATCCATCGCAGCACATCTGAGGAAGGTCGTGGAAGACGACGAAGCCAATTGTATTTGGATATTGGATGGGAATTTCTTGGTGGAAATGTTATTGATTATTTTGTAAACATACACTGCCCATAAGAGCGTTTTATTCAACATCATTATTCAACTACTGTTGCTTTTCTTGTAGACGGTGTAATGACAGTCATGACAGTCACACTTAATTTCTTTTGATTCCATCCCGTGAGAGCAATGGCGGCGTCCTGGACGCGCCGTGTACTGCGGTAGTTGGCTGCACGATGTGTCGTGATGTGGGTCTTTGACTTACGTTGTAACCTTTAACTGTGTATGAGGTCGTGTGCATGTGTAAGTTGCGCTGTACTATCGAAGTCGACATGGTGTTGCAAAAATTACATTAAAAGTGTCTTACTGCTTCACCTAATCATGGCCAGATATTGACATTTAATGGAGTATTCAACGTGTTCGCCATAATTCACTTCCGAAAGCGAGCAAAACAATGTGGGTCGCGTCATTTACCAAAAACAATAACTATAACGATTGAATGATCGAAAGACGTGCCAAATACAAAAGATTTTCCTACCTCGGTTTCAGTTAGTCATAAAAATTTACGTCATTGTGACACGATCAAGCAGGCACCATAATGTACCTGTTCAAGTCCATTAAGCAAATTGCTGTGATGTATTATAGTATTAGGTCTGATAACGTTTAGTCACCTATTCGTTTTTTTTGTGGGTGCGTCTTTCATAGTGTTGGAACCAAAATTTAACAGGACTGCCAACCACAGTCGTAACTGTAGATGGCAGGAAGGCGAGGAAGTCCCTTGGCTTGTCTAGGGCCCAACTCTTGTTATCTGGTCGACCTGTGTTTCTGAGGTATAGACCGATTTTGATTTTAGACATATTCACGCTACTGCCATCGACACAATTCTTGGATATTACACCCTTCGACAATATTCCCTTGAACTAAATATCCAACGGCAATGTCACCCTGGACAATATCCCACCACAGTCCGCATCCATCGCAGCACATCTGAGGAAGGTCGTGGAAGACAACCCAAATTGCCTTGTCATGGATTACTTTCTTGTGACTGCCAACAACATTTAGATTTAAACGGTACCTTCGTTTGCATGCATTCTTGCTTGATTGCTTACATGATGAAGCGACTATTTGATGCTGCCAAGTAAAGTTTGTATTACGTTTGCTTGCTTGCATATACAACGAATATATTTGTTTGTTATGTTAAATAAACTGCATTGCACTATTATTTGTTGTATTGGTATGGTTGAGTGTCCAAACACAGTAATCTGAGAATCACCATACAATCATCCATTCCCCCCTCATTCCGTATGTACCATCGTATTCATGCTTGAAAATGTTCACATATTCACATACTTATTCCAGAGGGGTATTGTATTGCCTTGGGATAATATTGACTGAGGGTATCTTGTTCAGGAGGATATTGTTCCGGGATAGTGTTCTGATGCTCTTTCTTGTGTCTATTCTACCCTGTTCCTTTACTAATGTGTATAGAGCTGTCTAGATACGTACACTTGCTGCTGTATGTGTTGTTGCAACTCGACCAAGGTAACGTAGTCTGGAACGAGGCATACGTGTAGTAGATTGACCATCCGATGACCATGTTGTAGTAGATGCTGCCGATGAATGAGATGACGACCATTCCTGCGCCGACTCCTGTAATCGCGCACGATAACAATGCACAATGGTCGAACAACAAGAAATGTATTGAAGAAAATCAATATTTGGCGTTATCTTGACATTGTTCTCTGTGTGTCTGACAGACATGCTTAAATGCAGTTTATGCAACTATATTTAAGTAATATGAATTACCAATATACACAAACCAATTTAATTTTATATAATAAAAGTAACGCTAAATATTACGCTATAGAAACCACTTGTTGGCGTTTGAAAATGGTAGCCATATTTGAATATGGCGTCCAAAATACATTAGACTGCGCATTTAAAATGTCTGTGATGAAACTAAGAAATAAACAACTTGGGGTGATCATTGCAGAACTAGACAATCATAGTCATCGCAGTTTTTATGCGGGAATATTGCGTAAGGCTGATGAAAACACCTGGAACGTTTTCACGTTTCAGTCCCTAATATTGTTTAAACAGACGCATGACTAACACGTTACTGGAACGCGCAGGCAGTGCACGTGCGATCAACATAATACGTTCGATTTAAGACATCAGAATCAGTTTGAAGTAATATACTGGTACTATTGATTCGTTTCAATCGTTTACAATAAATAAAAGAATGTTTTACTTTTATTATGCCACTCTAGTCAATGAGGGTCTGTGTCGAAACATTTCCACCCACCAACCCACTCACCCACCCACACACATACTAATATATATATATATATATATATATATATATATATATATATATATATTATTTATTTATTTATTTATTTATTTATTTATTTATTTATTTATTTATTTATTTATTTATTTATTTATTTATTTATTTATTTATTTATTAATTTATTTATTATTTATTTATTTATTTATTTATTTATTTATTTATTTATTTATCTACTATCTATCTATCTATCTATCTATCTATCTATCTATCTATCTATCTATCTATCTATCTATCTATCTATCTATCTATCTATCTATCTATCTATCTATCTATCTATCTATCTATCTATCTATCTATCTATCTATCTATCTATCTATCTATCTATCTATCTATCTATCTATCTATCTATCTATCTATCTATCTATCTATCTATCTATCTATCTATCTATCTATCTATCTATCTATCTATCTATCTATCTTATCTATTTATTTATTTATTTATTTATTTATTTATTTATTTACTTATTTATTTATTTATATACATACAGCTGTATATATGGGCAAACAATGTTTTGGAGTAGAAAGCTGTCCTGCTTATGGACAGCCTTATACTATTTGCTGGACATATTGTTATACATTATGGTTGTATTATGTTTCATTGTTATAGGACATTTTTGTGATGAGATAAATAAAATAATCATAATAATACAGAAAACTTATTATTCTACCCCAACAAATAAGTATCTTAATATTGCCTCTTAACCACACTAGCAAACACTTAATCATGACTAGTGATCAACATATGAATAGCAGTCTACTTGCTTGACCATTGACACATTGAATAACAACTTGTGCACAAACGAATTGTAAGTACGATTTCCACAATATCTCAATGTTTATATCAGTCATCAGCTGCATGTGTTTAAGCACATGCATAGCTTTAGTTGGTGATGTAGGCGAAATATCTCACCTTGGAAGATGGGCGACACAGACCACAAAGTCATCGGACCGCTGGCGGAATACTGGCCCACCGCCAGCTCGATTAAGAAGATGGGTAGTCCGACAAAGGTCAGCATGATCGTGTAGGGAATAAGAAATGCTCCTGAAATCAACGATTCAGATTTAACAATTTAGTCACGATTTATCCGATAGTGATACAGATAACTGAGCTATTAGTTTACAGCGTTAAGTACATTGCGTAAACATTCTTATATAGGCGAATCGTAATTCGTGACCAGTTGTTTTGGCAGTTCATTATAATCATTGAGTGGACAAATGGATATAAATTAGCAACAACATTTAAAAAATCAATGCTTCAATTTGTATATAATAAATCATGTTTTCGCGAATTCGTGATTTTTTTAGCTAGTAACTATAGTTCGTGTTTAGTTTGGTTGGTTTGTTTGGTTGGTTGTTTATGTCTGCAGTTTTGCATATTTCGGGTCGACATTTTGCATGTGCCCGCTACAAGGATGGGTCGAGGATTTACAAATCTTATCAAATTTCCACCGGTGTGGTTACAGAACTTGGGGGCTAAATATTTTAACAACAACATATTAAAAACGTCTGAGGTTCACGTGGTGTCCTATGCAAGGAATTTAATATTTTATACTTGTTTGTAAAGATAATTACGCCATCTACCACTGTATCGTTGAATGTTGGAACAATTCTGCATACTGTTTAATTATTGGCTTTTCTGTATCGTCACGAGTAGGCATCAACTTTGTGTGCAACACGTTAGCCTTTTGTTACGTCGTGCACAAGCTACACATATTTCCTAGACACGCTTAAACAATCTAAAGCAATTTTCAAACGTATTAGGAATGCCTTTGTCCCCAAGCATCACTGGCTACATCGGCCAATGTGATATAAAATAGTTACATGTTACGCATGTAGCCACACAAACTAAATGTTTTAAACTTATTTATAGCGTAGCATCCATATCAACTAATGTCGTCACTGGCATATTTATCAAGAGCAGTTTGACGTGGGAGAGGGTAAATGTATGCATATTACTCAGTCCGCCGCGAAAGAAGGCATATAACATGCTGCGTGGAACTTCCAGCTGATGAGCGTCAGCGGAGCGTGAAGTACTGGTTATATTTTAGAGATGTGCCGTATCGTATTGCACTAATTTTAGTCTGTTTAGGCGAAGGTGCAGGCAATCCCATAAAGCAGACTATTTCCCTTGTCGATGCGAGACGTCACGTAGGTGTACATCATAAACTTTGTGGTTTTCCGGTCTAGAAGGTTTTTAATCCTGCATTCATAAATCGGATGTGGTCGGTGAATAGTTCACACGAAATGTGTGGAATACCATAAGCTAACAAAAGCCAACATGACAATGCAAAATTTAACTCTTTCAAATTAATAATCTCCATGCATCACATACGGACAAAGTAAAACAACTTGTATTCTTAGTATTATGAATCTTTGCTTTAAAAATAAATCAAACATCATTCAGGCATCTGATGTATCTATGCATACTTTAAGATTTAATTCCCATATCAATAAATTATTATATTCAAACTTCCTGCTGGCGAACGTCTATGACACACACGCTTCTCTTCGCACGAGAGCACTTCTTCTCGCGTGAAAAATGTAACCCGGATAGGTTCAAAATGTGGCTTTTGTTAAGCTGATGTCAGCCGCTTGATGTGTATGAGTCGGCCGCTGATTTTACGTCGTTCCGTAGGCCTGGCGCATTGACACAAATTCACTCAATTCGTGCATCCGGGTCACAATGCCACTGCGGTTAACCTTTATATTTTGTATGATCCGACCTCCATGCATTGAGGTCGAACCAATTGTTCGAGTTCACGTTCAAAACAAACTAATCCCACAGAAATACACTCTCAACTGTATGCACTTTAAAAAATAGGTTTGGCACAATTACGAAAATCGACGTGTTTTATCACGTGACAGAGTCAAGTTCCTGATAACAAAAATTCGCACCTCGACAGTATCTATGTTCTGTGCCTGATGGCGAATGTGCGCACGAGCGTGCTCATTTATTTATTGCGGTTATTCATGCGTGTCAAAAATATATTCAGTATCTTGAAGTTCAACTCGAAACATTCGTCTTTAAATACCCCAAGGTAGGCCTGGCTCGTCACTAGCCCCTCCCCCGCCCTTGCTTAGCCCCCTTCCCGCCCTGGCTCAGCCCCTCCCCGCCCTGGTTCATTCCTTCCCTCGCCCACTCACCGCCTCCGTTGATGTAGCAGAGGTAGGGGAACCTCCAGATGTTGCCGAGACCGACGGCGTAGCCGAGACAGGACAGCACGAACTCGACAGGGCTGTTCCACGAGCCTCGGTCATCCTCCTCAGTCGACGTCTGCACCGACGCTCCCTGCTCGCCCTGCCAAACACAACACAGCGCAACAACTGTAGCAACCAGGTTGGGGTCTAAATACACATTTGGGATCAAATACAAATAGAACTCAGCCAAATTAAATTTTAGCACAAATACGGTGTTTTTCCAGATAGCAATGCAAATAAATTATTCCAATGGAAATAGAAATATATTGCCATTTGTGGTACAAATACGATACAAATACATGGCTTTATTTTAATTTTAATACACATTGGAGGAAATCTGGTTTCTTTTGTGCCAGCCCAGGATGTTTATAGAACAGATGACAGCAGGATTCTTTGAAGCACATTCCTAGTCAAAACGTGCTTATATGGCTATGCTAAGCGTCACTGGCTTCCTATTCATTCATTGATGCTAATGTTTGACCAACTGTAGGCCAATTTTCTCAATGCAGGCTGCCCACCATTGACCCTATTATAGGTGTGAAATAACATTATGTCTTTACTCTTCAACCAGTCAGATTATGTGAGGCAATGCTTTGCGTTTTGCTGGTCAAACATATATTTGTATTTGGCTTTATTTGCAAATACTTTCCAATACAGACCAAATATCAAATATAAATACAAATCTATGCACTTTTGTGATTTCTGTATTCATATACAAATTCACATACGAATATGTATGTGGACCCAATCCTGGTAGCAACCGAACAGACAACTGTAAGGCATGGGCAGTGACTGTGACGTAAGCAATAGGCTGCTAGGAACTCTTCAGCACACTACATGTTTGAGAGATGCAACAGACGAACTGCAGAAAGAAAATGGCGCCGCTGATGATGATTCCAGACAAATGAGCAATTCCAATGTTGCTGGCTTTTACAAGAATTTTACGTCGTAATACACACACTTTACAGCACGGTAAATATGCAAGTATTCCGAGGAGCTGACGGTGAGTTAATTTCCTTCTTTGGTCCATTGACCTCTGGTTAATTGATGCTATATTTCATAACATTATTTTAGGGTCTTTGTTTACAATTTTTCGCATGCCTACGTCTCATGTCATTATAACTAATCTGACTATTTGTTTAACATAATGTTTGTTTTAAACTGGTGACGAGCCTGCGTTAGTTTCTGTACATATAGTTGATAACTGAAAAAGATGTGAGAGATTGGCATTCCAGTTATCGCACACAGAAAAACCATAGGCATGGAATACCGACGTCACCATAGAAGGGCGTGACAAGCACAACTGGTTATAAGTGCCATAATAGGGGCGCAATTGCAAGGCTGCTTGGCCATTAACATACATGTACAAACAGAAACGTTGGGGGTACTCGATCCCCCCAACAAAATATTGTACAAAGTAAAATGTGGCCTAAGCCCCTAAATAAAGGCGAACTAACTCAAATCAATGCAGCAATCAACACCTAACGAAATATTGTTGCTGTATATACACACGTGATGGGCTAATAAACTCAACACCACTGTACAAACCATAATAAATTAGTGGTAACATTGTACAGCGTAAACGCTACTGTATACACACACATTTTATTTATGAATTTCCAACTTGCCGGTTGTCATACGACATAAGCAAGAACAACTAGAACCCTTGTGTATATTTTATGTTTTCGGTAAAGTTAATTTGTTTCGATGTTTCTCAATCCCCTGGATTGACGTTCCGACACCTTGAAATATGATACTCCATACATATGCTTAACGTTTAGTAAATAAAGGTCAAATTATACAAACAAATCAAACCAAATGCGGATAAGTGACTGTCCAGCATTCCTGCGAAATGCATTAGAATATGATAGCTAGACCTGGTTAGAATAAATGTAGTTTACAACACCAAACTAACAGACACAATATGTGTGTTGTTTTATATAACGCAACCCTGTGACCCATATTAGTAATACATGTTACCACATAGTACACTATGCGGTTTATTGAGTAATCGCGTTTTTGTGTTTTGTTGTGTTATCGTAGATGATCTAATCTCTTTCTTTTGAAACACGGACTTTAATAAGTACAGTGTGTCCGGGTTGTTTAACATGTTTACATCACCATCAATATAGCTATTGTGTTGTGTATTTAGCAGCAAGTGCATGATTTATTTCCTTTTGTGTGGTTCTCGCTAATCACGTAATCTGATCGCTAATATAAATAATTACCAAAATCAGCAACAGTGTGTGTGTGTGTGTGTGTGTGTGTGTGTGTGTGTGTGTGTGTGTGTGTGTGTGTGTGTGTGTGTGTGGTGTGTGTGTATGTGGTGCGTGCGTGCGTGCGTGCGTGCGCGCGTGCGTGCGTGCGTGTGTGTGTGTGTGTGTGTGTGTGTGTGTGTGTGTGTGTGTGTGTGTGTGTGTGTGTGTGTGTGTGTGTGTGTGTGTGTGTGTGTGTGTGTGTGTGTGTGTGTGTGTGTGTGTGTGTGTGTGGTGTTTGTGTGCATGCGTATGTGCACGCGTATTTGTTAAAGTGACGTCATGTGTTTGTGTCACTGCATGATGCGTGCAAGCGTGCGAGTACAAGTGAGTGTGTTTGTGTGTGTTCCAAAATGTGAGTAACTTTCTTGGAATTGCTCAAGGCAAATTACACTTTTTTACGCACTGGAAGACCCATTCAATCGAACATCACCTCGACATATTTTGTAAACATTCAGCCAACGCTGTTTTTAATGAAAAGTAATGATAGTGTTGCGGGCATAAAAAGTGAAGTGTAAACGACAATTTAAGTTAAAAATAGTCCTGTCCTAATACTTGGTTTCGGCTGTAACACGATGTAACACCTCATGTTCACGCCCCGATAGGTTACAACCATGGCATTGTGCTAACTGCTGAAGTAACCGACTATGCGGGCCAACATACTTTATTAGGTGCGTGTCGTTCTTTGTTCGCTTCTTCGGCAATATATTGGTGACAGGTCGTCATTAAACAATGATTGCCCATCTCTGGTAGTAATCGTCATGAATATGCATTCACGCCTCGAGCATTTTGTTTTAAATGTGACTTTCAATTCCGCAGCGTCGTCTAGCGCAATGAAGCAATGAATACGTCTGTTTAAATGAATACATTTCAATAGATGATCTAGTTAATCAGAAACTGTGAGTGGCGCATGATGTAACAGACGCTTGTGTAGGTGTGAAACACATGCGAAATGCATATTCGAGCAGCTCATCGTTGCTTTGAGTGCGATTACGAACCCTTGGCCAATTCTTCTGGAATGTCAATGCACCTCGTCACTTTCCGAGCTATGTTTTCCTGAATGAAACTCCCGCCACTTAAAAGATGTGGTGTCAAATGTGAATATATAACGATGACTTTAAAGTGGCAGGCATCATGTCACGAAGAAAAACACCTATGACAATAATTGCGTTATTCTCACCATCTGATCCTGGCCGCTTCGTGTGTCATGTCGCGCGGAACCGTTGAACCAACGGTACGTGACATGGCGAGCGCGGTGACGCTCTGGGTTGAGCATCGGACTCTCAAATCTCCATTGAGTCGATACAAAACGTGTTCGAATCCTGCGGTGTGTTTTGAACAACGGGGAAATTCACTCACTCTGCGCTGCTCCATTTCACTCAGCTGTACGAAAGAGTACCTGGCTGTAGACAGTGGTGGATATATGTGTCTGAATACACTTCACTGCGTAGCTGCCAAAAATGTTCCCGGTGAAGGCGAGGTGGTGATTGCTAGATATATCTGCCGGGGAGTGATGGGTAGAGTACTTTGTACAGTCCCGAGTAGGCCTACTCGGTGGGTACTGCGTAATAAGAATTTATAGGTGCCTTTGCACGAGCCCCTCAACCGGGAGTATGTTACCTCACATAGGGCATTACCTAAGACAACCACTCGAGGACGATTCTGGAATATTCGCACGGAGGGACATTTCACAGAGATACCGCTCCCCCGCGAAGGTACTGCCGACTGTCATCACGCCCACAACCATCTGGTGCAGCGGCGACAAGCAACAGCGGTGTCATCCTCTGTGTGTTCTACTTCACGTTGTTATCGTATGCGGGCATAAAGAACACGCAACATTTCCTGCCTGACGCGTCAGTAGTGTACCTGTAAATGTTGTGTACCCTGTACGATTCATCGGGATTATTACGAGCAAGTATAGACCGACTTACCGAAATGCGTCTCTCCTTGGTTCCTGCCGTCATCCTTCTCCGTCGTTCTGTTGTAGTGTAACTGCTCAGTGTGCGTGCAGACACCCCGCCACTCACGCACCTTTACACAACAAGGGTATCTGTGACGTAACACAACACCTACCCCGCTTGATGTGTCAATCACTCCCGGTGTGTGCACTTAGTAGGGCGTCCGTCACACGTTGGCGGCCCACGCGCAGTAGTGCGTTGTAGCGGAACGTCTGACGACCTTCTCTTGACGCATGTGCACGGCCGGAGCCCCACCGTCGCTTTCTATAAACATGGACAGATATAACCGGTCATGCTACATGAGCCTGTCTGAGTCACACTCGACTAGACTCTGCGCCCAACAATTTATATTTAGTGCATGTATTTTCGAAGCAATCCAGTATTATGTAGTTGCAGGTGCCCAGCTAGCAAATCTGCGTGGTTATCACGTGGCAGCCACGTGGCGTTATCGTGGCTACCACGTCGAAAACGTTACGTCGAAACGACGTGATTTTGTCGAGTCGCGGCTACGTCGTCGCCACGTTTTCTACCACGTTTATACCACGTTATAGGTGGCATTTTCTACGTGGATACCACGTGATTTTGTAGGTCGCAGTTACGTGGTCACCACGTGAAAATTTCACATATATACCACATTATTATCACGTTTCCACCACGTTTATACCACATTATAGGTGGCATTTTCTACGTGGATACGACGTGATTTTGTAGGGTCGCAGTTACGTGGTCACCACGTGAAAAATTCACATATATATCACATTATTATCATGTTTCCACCACGTTTATACCACGTTATAGGTGGCATTTTCTACGTGGATACGACGTGATTTTGTAGGGTCGCAGTTACGTGGTCACCGCGTGAAAATTTCACATATATATCACATTATTATCACGTTTCCACCACGTTTATACCACGTTATAGGTGGCATTTTCTACGTGGATACGACGTGATTTTGTAGGGTCGCAGTTACGTGGTAACCACGTGAAAATTTCACATATATCACATTATTATCACGTTTCCACCACGTTTATACCACGTTATAGGTGGCATTTTCTACGTGGATACGACGTGATTTTGTAGGGTCGCAGTTACGTAGTCACCACGTGAAAATTTCACATATACATCACGTTGATGTCACGTTTACAATACGTTACACTCATACAAAACAGTCTTGTATTTAACGTTGGGTTGATCGCAATAATCGAGCCCCAAAACGTACAACAGTACTTATTCATAATTGGTATATGAAACGATGACAATCACGATCATCCCAACACCGCGATGAAAACTCGCTACATCGGCGCCACATGTTAAATAGTTCAGATTGAATACATCTATCACTCGCAAGGTGACGCCAATGTGGCTGTTTTCCTCGCGATACGAAGTTACACTCCGCGCGTGTTCGTCGGCGTTGTGCACTCCACGGTTACGTCGTCGAGTTTCACCGACACTATTTTCGTCGTTCCCTTGGCATTTCGTCTCCATTGTTCAGTTTTCGTTATTGTGGCATAACTCTGACTTTAGATAAAACACAAGTTATGTTTTTTTTTAATAAACAAACAACACAACAGACTAACTTTTGCAAGAAATGTAAAACATTTTAATTATCGATGTAATTGGTACATCATAGAAATGATAATTTGATAGTAATTCACTTCACTTCACTTTCAGATGAAAGTACTGTCGAGGCAGGCAATATCTGTTTCTTTGGAGCCGGTGCCTAAACAGAAGAACATTTAAAACTATCATTTAATTAAACTATTTAACAATAAAACAAACAATATTTATTCTACTAAATGTACCGTGAGTTAGAAAATCTTAAGATTAATCATTGTATCAACATATTTCACGAAATCAAAATATGATTCGAGGCATGATATTGTTTCAAACCAAGATTTAACTGGTAACACCACCGACATCTCATGCACTTTCGAATTAAAAAAAACATTGGAAATCTAAGACAACAAAGACAGAATACAGAGATGATCAGCATCACTGACATGCTAACAAGTGGACAACCAGGTACACATGATCCACGTTAATTACCTTAATTGTTTGTCTTGGTCAATCATAACACCATTACTACTTGTTGTATCTAGCAAAGTGCAATGCATTTTCATTTCCTATAGCCTAATTGCATGGGGAAAGAAACTATACTTAAGTATAGCCACTTTTTACAAGAAGACACAACGACCCTAGTGTATATCAGAATTCTTAATGACCTTAAACTTCGGCCCTCCAAATTTCTTTGGCGCATGCTTGAGAGTGTCGGCAATTTCGGCCTCTACCTGGAAGACCTTGTCATTCCGATGGTTCCTCAGGCAAGATTCTAGAGAAAAGAAATAGCAACAAACTGTTATATTAAAGAAGGTTAGATGAATATGTATCAATAGACAAAAAACACTGAAACATTAATTTATTATGGTAAGGAAAAGTAGCTTCAAGTCTGATGGGGCACAATGGTCGAGCATTTAGTGTTGCATGGACAGTCATTCAAAGAAACTTGGGTTCAAATAATTGCGCCAGCCATGCAGTGGATCAGTATAGTTTACCGTTTTATCCACCATGTTGAAACATGAGCATCCTCCCCATCTGACTTGTATTTTTCGGTTGGTTTCTTCTATCTTGTGTTTATGCCAAATGAAGTAAACATATTCCATGCAGGTAAATGGAAAACTGGACATAGACTGAAGGACTCACCGAGTGGCAAAATGATGTTGATCGTATATGTTGGTAGAAAAACATTTTAAATTACAAGACAACAATCAACAATAATCATGTTATTATATAACAATGGCATACTGTTTATGATGTAATTAAACTTACTGTTTATTTTCCTGGCGATTGGCAGGTCGATAAATGCGATCTTGCCCTTCTTCCCCTTCAGGCTGTACCACACCTTACAAAACATTTGTTCCGATATTTCTTAGCACAGCGGGTGTCGTAAATGATGAAATAGTTGTGGCCCGGGCACTCCTTGGACTGTGGTCTGCCTGGAGGTTTATCGGCCACGGCCGAAGCGGCGCATGCCTGCACTTAGTGTAATTTAATCCCATTTCAATGATGACAAATTGCATTGCCAGAGACTAGGACTGGGAAGTCCACAGACATCCCTGTAACCTATACTGCCCTTATCTAGATGAAAGACGTAACAACTTTATCACTGTCACTGCTTCATCCGTTCTTCCCGCCAAAACTCACCAGAGTTTATTCCTGATTCTCAATTTGCTAAACAGTCTACGTGCATACAATTTATGTCAATTATTTTATTTGGATTGTAAAATGTAATATACACACATATATATATATATATATGTATATGTATATGTATATGTATATGTATTTTGTATATGTATATGTATATGTATATGTATATGTATATGTATATGTATATGTATATATGTATATGTATATGTATATGTTTTGTATATGTATATGTATATGTATATGTATATTATATGTATATGATATGTATATGTATATGTATATGTATATGTATATGTATATGTATATTATATATATATATATATATATATAAATTATGATTAAACAAATTAAAAATAGTTAAACTGGACCTAAAATAACATTGTCATCAATGAACACGAGTGTCCCGTTTTATATATATATATATATATATATATATATATATATATTATTATATATATAACTATATTATACATACATAGTATTATGTACATGTATATATATCACATCTCTCTCTCTCTCTCTCTCTCTCTCTATATATATATATATATATATATATATGATGTATGTATGTATGTATGTATATTATAAATGCTTACACACACACGCGTACAGACACACAGACACACACACACACAGACACACACACACACACACACACACACACACACACACACACACACACACACACACACACACACAACACACACACACACACACACACACACACACACACACACAACACACACACACACACACACCAATGAACCCCAAAACTTATATTCGTCCAATTTCACTCCTTGTGGTTGTATGTGTGTTCACGCATGTGTACCCATGTCTGGACATTATGTGTGTGTAATCCTTTACAATAAGTATGTATTGTATATAATATTAGTGCACATACACGGGCATACACACATGCAAGCATATTCGTCATCGCTTTATCAACAGAGTCGCCAATTTTCAAATTAGTGTGATTTTGTGTGTGTGTGCGTGTGCGTGTGCGTGTGCGTGTGCGTGTGCGTGTGCGTGTGCGTGTGCGTGTGCGTGTGCGTGTGCGTGTGCGTGTGCGTTTGTGCGTGTGCGTGTGCGTGTGCGTGTGCGTGTGCGTGTGCGTGTGCGTGTGCGTGTGCGTGTGCGTGTGCGTGTGCGTGTGCGTGTGCGTGTGCGTGTGCGTGTGCGTGTGCGTGTGGTGTGCGTGGCGTGTGTTTGTGTGTACCTGAAGGTACTCATACAAGGGGGTACGACACATACAAACATGGGTACACAAACGATTATACACACGGGTACACGCATGGCGGACGCAAGCACGCACGCACGCACGCACACACACATACACACACACACACGCACAAGCTGCACGTTATTACGATATGTAACAGTCTCCTGGTGAGATCACCGCTATGTACCACGTATTTTCCATTTGTATAAGTGTCGCTACCATGGTTAGCAAATTGTCAAGTAAGGTGGCATTCTTAAGATTGTTTTAGCTGTCCTGTTCCATTTGGCGCAGATCTTGAATTTCCTCGCTGCATTCTTTGTCTTGGTTTTCCGTATTCGATTACGTCGGCGGTGACGACATCATAATGATGCAACTATCACTACCGCCAGCCCCAAGCTTAAAATTCCTTCCTCTGTTAACGGCGTGATTCTTGTGAAACGTTCTCTCAGGTAAACACCGAAGGGGTAAACACTGATCCCCCGTAGACGAGTCGAACTGATCCTCCGTAAGAAGTAAAATTATCCCCCGTAGACAAGTCGAACTGATCCCCCGTAGACAAGTCGAACTGATCCCCCGTAGACAAGTCGAACTGATCCCCGTAAACAAGTCGAATAACCCCGTAGACAAGTCGAACTGATCCCCCGTATACAAGTCGAACTGATCCCCCGTAAAAAGTCGAATTGATCCCCCGTAGAAAAGTCGAACTGATCCCCCTTAAACAAGTCGAACTGATCCCCCGTAGACAAGTCGAACTGATCCCCCGTAGACAAGGGCGAACTGATCCCCCGTAGACAAATCGATGAACTGACCCCCCTTAGACAAGTCGATGAACTGATCCCCCGTAGACAAGTCGAACTGATCCCTGATATATATATATATATATATATATATATATATATATATATATATATATATATATATATATATATATATAATATGTCGAATCAGTTGTGCAAATCGAGAAAACGGCAGTTTGGCTTGTCTACGGGGGATTAGTTTGACTATAATATTATGTGTGCGTGTATACATACATATACATATCACAAGTCGATGAACTGATCCCCCGTAGACAAGTCGAACTGATCCCCTGATTATATATATATATATATATATATATATATATATATATATATATATAATATGTCGAATCAGTTGTGCAAATCGAGAAAACGGCAGTTTGGCTTGTCTACGGGGGATTAGTTTGACTATAATATTATGTGTGCGTGTATACATACATATACATATCACAAGTCGATGAACTGATCCCCCGTAGACAAGTCGAACTGATCCCCTGATAATATATATATATATATAATATGTCGAATCAGTTGTGCAAATCGAGAAAACGGCAGTTTGGCTTGTCTACGGGGGATTAGTTTGACTATAATATTATGTGTGCGTGTATACATACATATACATATATATGTGTGTGTTACCTGAAATACATATCAATTTATTGTTGGTCTGGTGCTAATTCTTAAATAAACAAAGGCCTTTATGTCATGCTATTTAAAATAGTTATGTTGGCTACATGTTACATATATCTGAACATGGGCCATAGCCTGCCCCAATCACACACAGCAAATGTGGAGGGTAGATATTACAGATGTGCCTGTATATGACTTTCCAATCCCATCTTTTGGCAAAGAAATTTGTCATCACTCAAATGGAATCAAATTACACAAAGTGCAGGAAACTGCTGGACTAAGATCAAGTTGCGCTCTGCGGCCAACCAAGCAATTTATCTAGTGATTTTCCATTGGGTGGTCGGAAGTTTATATCTGAACTGGTATATTAATTTCACTACTGTAGGTTTTTTTAGTATGTACAGAGGAGCGATCAGTCTCGCTATATGCCTGTAAATTTGATTGTTTTAACTGAAAAAAGTGGGGGGACATTTCCTATGCTGTCCCCTTGATCAAGCTGAATATTCCACAGTTTGCTCATGTGCAGTTAAAAACGGGTTAGTAAAAACGTTTATTTTTGTTTTTACGAAGAGATGGCCTTTTACCCAGGCCACAAGTGCCGCAATTTTAGTCTGATGCTTGCGACACTTGAAGTGACAAATGTGTTGCTGGCACCACATGGCCGCTGGCTGAAATTGTTCGCAACCTCCAGCGCTCGATGATGGAGATGACCCCACTGGCACAGCCACGCGTATTATATTTCACATTCCATCACTGGAGGTGGAGGCAGCAACGGTGACATGATGAGGTCAGTTGTTTGCGCGCGCCAAAAATATTTCATGAAAGCTTGCTTTCTACTGGTTGTTGTTTGTGCAGCAATTTATTTTACGTTTTGACTTTAAGTGCTAGATACAGTAGTCAACTATCATACGAGGAATTGACAAGCGTCTTAAGGTATGTATAGGAGATACTTATTTACTAAAAATGTGTTGAAATAATATGGCGTAAACAGACAGATGATGTAAAGTGAAGTTGTAGTATTTTTTCTGGTCTGGGACCGGGTTGATAATGGCCATTTGTTATGTTATGTAGTAATTTGTCATGTAGTAATTTGTAATGTACAATATTATCTTTATTGGTTCATAGTTTAATGTCATTTAAACTAGAGTACATACTAGGCCTACTAAATTACATTGGGATTCTCTAATAAATAGCACTGCACTAAATAAAATGTGGTACTTAACAATATTAATAGTCTTGTGTACTTTTCAAAATGTTTTCTGAATAACTAGAAACCCACATTATCTAATGTATCTCTCACATTTTATAACTATTTCAGGTGAAGATGAAAACAGAGAAGTGGTCGCACCCAAAAAAATCAGAAAAAGGATCATTTGCCCCAGTATTGCTGATATCGGCCCGATATCAGTTCCGACATTGGGCCGGTATCAGCCCTTGCGATCTCGTTCCCGTCATGAATGGTGCTGCCATCTTACGGCAACATAATTAATTATTAGAGCAAGAAATGATTGCGCCATCTCACGGCGTTTATGTAATCGAGGTTTGTGCAGAAGAGTGGCGCCGCTATTTGTGAGTGTGGTGTACTAAAGGAAAAGTAGCCGAATCAAAGCATTTTAGGCCGGAACATTCTTTATCCTTTACTATTAGAGTGATACCAAGCAAGACAATATGGCTATGTTATTGAAAGATACATTATTATTGTTATGTTGATTAGACCAAGTCGTGGCAACAGCTCTTAAGAGCTACATACTCTAATACCATTTTATTTCACAAATTAACGACCACTTTCTTGCCACATGGCATGCAGTTTATTGATACACGTGATAGCTCAGTAACACGATCACAACACTTGTTGGGGAATTGTTGATTTTAACCCTTAATATGGTATTCTAATGTTACAAAATGTGATATTATTACTATAAAATGATAATACTGATGGTGAACAAATGTATTGGTTGTCACACATATATGCACCATGTATACATATTTTCAAGTGGCTGCACCTACTATTTGGAATATCCTTCCTTTTAATGTTAGATCAGCTGGCAATATAACTCAACTCAACTGTCACATAAAACACACCTTTAAAACATTGTCACGCATGGTCACGACTCTACCACGTCAATTCCATTTTCACCAAACTGCCACCATTTTACAACGTCACATGTGGCCATGACTCTACTACGTCAATACCACTTTCACCAAACATCTACCATCTTGCAACGTTGTCACAGGTGGCCACGAATCTACCACGTCAATTCCACTTTCACCAAACTGCCACCACTTTACAACGTCACAAATGGCCACGAATCTACCACGTCAATACCACTTTCACCAAAATGCCACACTATTGCAACGTTATCACGCACGGCCACGAATCTACCACGTCAATTCCACTTTCACCAAACTGCCACCATTTTACAACGTCACAAATGGCCGCGGACCTACCACGTCAATACCACTTTCACCAAACGGCCACCATATTGCAACGTTATCACGCACGGCCACGAATCTACCACGTCAATTCCACTTTCACCAAACTGCCACCTATTTATAACGTCACACATAGCCACGAATCTACCACGTCAATACCACTTTCACCAAACGGCCACCATATTGCAACGTTATCACGCACGGCCACGAATCTACCACGTCAATTCCACTTTCACCAAACTGCCACCATTTTACAACGTCACACATAGCCACGAATCTACCACGTCAATACCACTTTCACCAAACGGCCACCATATTGCAACGTTATCACGCACGGCCACGAATCTACCACGTCAATTCCACTTTCACCAAACTGCCACCATTTTACAACGTCACACATAGCCACGAATCTACCACGTCAATACCACTTTCACCATACTGCCACCATATTGCAACATCATGGTCACGGCTCTTCCACGTCAATGCCACTTTCACCTAACTGCCACCTCATGGCCACGTGACTATGCCACGTCACTGCCACTTTCACGTAACCGCCACATTTTTTCAAGCTGGGTGTGCACTAATTATTAACATTTAAGCGAAGTGACTCAATGCTAAACATTGGCCTCTAAATCAAACGAGCCCATGTCCATGTCGTGTACTGTTGGGTCGAACTTTGGGCAAATTCATTCACTCCGGTTGACTCAGCTGTATAAGTAAAATTAAGTATGTATCTAGCTGCAGACAGAGGTGGGTATTTGTGCAAGAATAGTCGTCACGCATTAATCGCACGGTTGCTGGTTGGTCAGGACATAAACTGTCAAGTGGATTGAGCAGGATATTGAATAATGCTCGACATAAATAATAATTTACCTGTTACATACTATACAACACTCTCACGTGGAACAAACGTCATCTGGGGAACAAATGACATAGCGTACGCAAGTCTGTGCTGGGTGGTTTTGTGTTTAGCTTAGTATAACATCGATACATTCCTACATGGTCTATACTGAGAGTGATGAAAACAAAATCAGTATCAACTTGCACACACCAAATGGTAACATGTTCAACACTAATCAGTGTACGCAGCCACCAAACCTCACCAGTCTCCAAAGACGTGTGAGTGTTTGAGCGGAGACAAATTTAAACACAGCTGGACAAAGTGTCCTTCTCTTCGCACGGCGGAGGTGCGTCACCGATGACAAACAAACTTCACGTTGGCAACGTTTGTCTTTCGGCTCCATGGCATGTCTTCATGACGCAGAAACAAACAAACAGAGCATGTATGCTGGAGTAGCCCGTTTGTTAGTCGACAACGGTGTGTGGTGTCACATCATTGTATCTTATCGGGAGCAGCACTGACCTTAGGCAGACAGGTACAGAAGTAACAGAAAGATCAACATCATATAATGCTCTTCTACTGCATTCGCAAATATTGGGTGAGTGGTGTCAATGATTTGAGATCAACCAACAAAAGTGTGGAAATTCCTCCTGTCTATTATCGGCGTCTAATAAAATAAAACAGAATCCTAAGCCAGTCGCTGAGCCATTTTGATCAGATCGCCATGCAAGAGTATCCAATGATTGTCCAAATTGTATTATTTTTCGTGAGTATCGAACATTTATTCCTTCAGTAATCGCTGCAAGTCTTATATTTAGGCCAATGATTGCTGTCACTGGGTAAACTTAAATTGTCTTGCCATTGCAAAAATACGACAGGCCCAACATTGGATGTTATGGCTCTACCGTCACAGAAACATGTACACGGGTGGGCCAATGGTGAATGCCATTGACATAACTGACGTTGTTTTACCGCTGAACAAACACGACTGGTCCAACAACGGCCACCAAAGGCTGAACCGTGATAATATTTCATTGGAAAACGTGACCGGCCAATTGTTGCTTACCTTGGTTCAGCTTGGCCCAACTAATGGCAACTATGGTGGCCACTAGCTGCCTTTTAGCAAAAAACACGATTGTCACCAACAATGACTGCTACTATTTCAATCTTTATTGGTCTGCCAATAAAATACGATTGGACAAATCACAGTCCGTGGACAAATGCATGCTGACACTTGCCGATGAACAACATCATTGGACAAATACTTGTTGACACTTGCGAATGAAAAACATCATTGGACAAATACTTGTTGACACTTGCCGATGAAACACATAATTGGACAAATACTTGTTGCATGACATTTGCCGATGAAAAGTATGACTGAACAAAATAATTGTTGATACTGAATCAACCTATTGGTTTGTCATAGAAAAACATGATTAGCCCAGCACTGGGTGTAACATGTTCAACTTCCATTGGGTATATCCTTTCAAAAACAAGTACTCTCTTGACCAGACCAATAAATGATGCTTTTGCAAAATTACCGGTCGCTTCTCAGTGGCTTAATGAGGATTTGAGCTACACCACACCACATGTAACTCAGAAGAAAACATCGTTGAGTCTATTGGTTCGGTGACTGGACAAAAGAAATGTCAACAAGATGTCAGTCAGTGTAATATAGCAACAACATCCAATTCAAACAAAACTACTTTTATCAGGACAAAAAACGCAATTAAAATCCCAAGTTATTATCACCATATAAGTGAAAGATCGATTGAAATTATATATGATACACACAGACAGACAGAGACACCCCGGGCGACAAACACACACACGCACACCCCACCCCCCACGCACCCCCACGCACGCACGCACACCCCACCCCAACCACCACCACCACCACACACACACACACACAGGGGAATTACATATGTAACTAACCTAATAATAAGTCCAGATTATGGTAACAGTCTGAATACTGAAATTAGTCAGTTTCAGATCATATGACGGGCTCGTTACGCAGCCAGGTTACAGGTCGGGCTGACGATTAACAATTCAAATATTATGTTACACACTCCCTAGGGGAATGGGTGTCATCGATACGCGGCCTAGTCGTCAATTAACGAGCTATTTGTGTGCGCTCGGCACCGAGTCACCTGTATAAAGAAATGGGTTGCCAAGCATGCGTGTCTCACGAATGGAATAAGAACCGTTGTACTAAACCAAACCACGAAAACAGGATAGGTAGTAACTAGGTACATTTATCGGAGTATTCAAAATAACAGTCTACTAATTAACTGCAAAACAATTCCATTTCGAAAGGTGTTTTATGTGCCATAATAGAAACGCAACTGTTTTGTGGCGACACTGCTAGCTGAGATGTTTTGTGGCGACACTGCTAGCTGAGATGTTTTGTGGCGACACTGCTAGCTGAGATGTTTTGTGGCGACACTGCTAGCTGAGATGTTTTGTGGCCACACTGCTAGCTGAGATGTTTTATGGCCACACTGCTAGCTGAGATGTTTTGTGGCGACACTGCTAGCTGAGATGGTTTGTGGCCACACTGCTAGCTGAGATGGTTTGTGGCGACACTGCTAGCTGAGATGTTTTGTGGCCACACTGCTAGCTGAGATGTTTGTGGCCACACTGCTAGCTGAGATGGTTTGTGGCCACACTGCTAGCTGAGATGGTTTGTGGCCACACTGCTAGCTGAGATGGTTTGTGGCCACACTGCTAGCTGAGATGGTTTGTGGCCACACTGCTAGCTGAGATGTTTTGAATGCTACATGACGTTAGAATGTTGACATTGAAATCTGCTGGTCTCGTCTCCTCCGATGCATCGGCGAGCGACTACCTGGGACTATAATTATACAGATCGGTGACGTAGTTTTTGTGGTTGGGCATTTGGCGCTCTCGATTGTGGATGTAGTTGAATTTACGTCGACTCGACGACATTAAATTGCTCAAAAAGACAATTAAAAAAAATATTCGACTTCTTTGTACCGGAAGTGATGTAGAATCATATCTGAATGACATTCCGAACATATACAAATCGAAAAAAATGTGGTAAAACTATTTTTAAAAGGTCCAAATAATTTAGGCCAGTTAACTGGAAGATTACCTATATCTGTACGAATATTTATGAATTAGTTGCAGTGAGTCTAAAATCCCAGAAGGTCGATACGTTGTTTGAAGTAGACATGGGGTCAAATGCAAATGCATTTAACTTACTGATCTGAACACGTTGAGCAGTTGAGCTTGTGTTGTCAACACATCAATTTGGAACTGCACATTACCGGGTACCAGGTAGGTGTTTCTGTATTTAATTTATCTTCTTCTTTGACAATATTTTACTTTTGTCTAATATGTACTATATTTAATTTATCATACATGCGATCATGAGTTGTATGATGAAAATTCTTCTGAGGACAATAAAGTGAATTGAATTGATACACTAATATATCATGAAACAATCACCAACAATAACACATCAATTAGGTTGCAATAATTTTACTGGGTTTTCCATTTTTCTTTTTGGTATTCTACAGAACTTATTAAGTTACATAACTGGCCACTTAACATGAAACACTCGTCTTAGAACACCCTACACCAACATACAACTAAGGGACCATATCACATATTTTCGGGACCATATCACATATTTTCCTCTAACGTTTATGCCGCTGTCCATGGTGCGTGATGATCCTACGTCCTTTGTAATTTTGGAAAAAAATACAACAGCAATAACATTGTTATTACAAACAAGCACGAATATTAATTAATTACTACTAAATTAAAACATCATTATTTACCAACAGAGGTAGATTGGTGAACGAAATGTGTGAAATTTGTGCAAGACCCCTCTAAACCTGGACTTGTCATATAGAATACATTATATTGCACAATAAACAGTAGCATAATCCATTCTCCTAATTTCAGCCCTTGTAACATTGCTAGCATGCTAAGTTTCCATACTGATTGATGTCAATGTGACAATTTAAATCCTACAAAACTGACAACAGGTAAGAGTGAACAAAGTGTAACATCACAAGACCAATATTACCAAACGAAAGATTGCTTCAAAAACAGACATGTACCCCTTGAAAAATTTCCTCTCAAGAATAAAAATTAACCCTTACTTCTTTGACTGACCCAGGTTCACATTTGATCATCACTGCTAAGTGAAAGAATTGACAAAATAAATCAAAATACAAGAAGTACGTGAAGAAATTCTGGCATATTTTCTCAGATTACTTTTAGTCAAAGAATAAAATGTTGAATGAAAATTATTTAATGTATATACAACATCGAGACGAAAATGTCATTGCGGTTGACATACTCCTCGAAAGCTAAACACTGACGTAGACAGTACACTTTGTGTCCCCTCCACTGGTAGTATAGATCACTCAATGTTTGACTGGGATTTGCACTGAAGTGGTAATCATCCATCTGGGCATAGGGAGAAATCAGACGAATCACACACATGGGGGAAGATTAGATCAAAAGCATTCTGACGTCCACACCAGTGCATTGTGGTCGAATAGTAATTCTTTAGGACAACACAAGATGGTGGTTTGCCTTCGGATCTAACAATTAAATACTCATCCACTGTACAAACACATACATTTGAACATTAATATTTCATCGTTATACACAGTTGAGTAACCACACCCTATACCACAACAACAGCAGACCACACAGTGGACCTGCTACACAAACCACCATAACGATGCAACACAATTCACGATGGCGGCATGCCCAATCTACGATGACTGCGTTCCAAATGTGCATCAAACAACAGCTTGTTGATGTTGTAATAATGCGGGTTGTCTGATGAGTCCATTTCTGGTTCGTATTTTTCTAAATCGACATCAAATGGGTTCACGTTATGTTGTGCTATCTCTGGCGATGCTATCGTCTCGCAGGTGTTAGTTCCCATGGTGTCGGGCAGCTGGGTGTCCACCTGCAGTGGATGTCTGGGTAGTAAACTGCACACTGTGTTAGTTGTTGGCGGAAACTCTACCCCACAACTGGGGTAGTTTGGCACTGGAAAGGGCATACGCCCATTGGCGTCGGTCAGCTGAGGTTGGCCTACAAGCAGTGGTGACACCACACCCAACTGAAACACAAAGTCATCGCGTGATAGTGTTTCAAATACTGTATCCTACTTCATACAAACACATCATTTACCCCTTACGCCAGCCCCCACCCCACCATCCGGCCACACCCCAACTTCCTGGTTCTACAACCACCTGGATTGGACGTTAGGGTTAAGATATCATTGAAGGATTTTAAAGGAATTGTTTGCCAAGAACAATAATTACAAATCAATTGTTTTATTTTCAATTGGAAAAAAACACAACATAATAAAGTATTCACTCATTTTCTCAACGGATCATCACCACAGTGGAAGAATTTAAATGTTTATCATCCAATCAAAAGCTAGCATTATTTCATGATGTGCTGACTTAAAACAGACATGTTGTAGGGGAATATTTTCATTGTAGCCAACTAATGGAATTCTTGAAACCTCCTCCTTGAAATGTTTACTCTGAAAGCATATGCCAGGATGTGTTAATGATACGATGTGTTAAGAATTACTACGCCCAGTAATATCAGAACAAAAAATGTGCCAAGAGGTATTGGAGCCCTTTGGACTGACTACATTGTGATTTTTTGGCAAATTAGGTATATACCATTAAAGACATTCTTTAAAAAAATTAAACTCTCTACCCATGACAACATATAACAAAACTCAACATTCGGTTGAGTTCACTAGTCTTCAGTTTTATCCGACAAGTTCGCTGTGTTCAACAGTTTCTGGCGTACTGCATGGTTCACTGCGCATGCATTGATATTCATACAATTACGTGGCATAACTAATTGCCCACATGGCAGCAAGCTCAAAGTGATTCACATAAATACAGTTGTGTATCAGCTTGTTGCACAGATAACATAAGATAATGCATTGATTTGACAGGCAAATGTAGCAGAGAAAGTATTTATGCAAAATTATAATGTTTTGACGTGGTGTGAGGACAAAACCCCAACCATTTATTGCAAGTGAGGATAACCCCAATCTTCAGCACAGGTGTGACAAGACTTTCTCGATGTATACATGCATGCATACATGCATGCATGCACACACACAAAAGTGTATGATATTTCAACCCACAGTTGCCCAGAATATTACTATTAATATTAAGTAGGACTAACGTTGATGTCATACGTACATTGCTTGCATCCAGGATAGAGTTGTCAAGCATGCCCTTTGTCACCAGACTCTGGTCTTCAGGTCTGGGAAAAATGAATGGTAAAATGTGACACTTACCTAAACAATGACCAAAGAAACAACGCCCAGTATCACTGCTTCTGGGAAATTATGTATACAATTTTGATATTTTTACGCCTAACAGCAGGTCTTCCAAAATCAAATCCAACTAACTAAACTGTTGAAACTCACAAAGCAAGAAACTGTCTCCAATAGCACACCTCCCTGTGTGATCTGAACTTCAGTGAAACTGGCTCACAAAAATCTTGAATCAACCAGATTTTGAAAGGCAGTAGTCGGTATATGGTAAACTGGACTTTATGCATATAAATATTTTGCCAGTCACACATTTTTTGTGAACATGTGGATGTCAACTCATATATACACAAGAGACATGTTTTATGACCTGAAATAAACTTCAAACACACACGTGTCACCCATTTTCAAGGCATAACTGACAACATCTACGATTGTGAAGACCTTCTATTGCTCCCTGATTTATTACCCGTCCACCACATGTCCTGTGATATTTCTACCCGTCCACCACATGTCCTGTGATATTTCTACCCGTCCACAACATATTTTGTCCATCCCGATGACAGGTGGACGGGTCTCTGCATAAAGCTGTGCTGGTAAATGAGTGTTTAATAATAATAATGATGACTTCTTTAGCGCCAATATCCTCGAAGATCAAGCTCAGTGGCGCGACAAAACCAATGGATTAAGCAAACTTGTAATCGAAAACAATGCATGAGTCGTCAATGGATGGGTGAAGAAGCTAGGAGGCTACGGAGGATAGGCAGCAATAAAGAGATAGGTTTTTAGAAGTCGGCGGGATGAAACCATATTACCTTCTGATTTAACACTGGCAGGAAGCGAATTCCACACCGTTGGTGCGGCAACCGAGAAAGCTCGGGTCCCAGCTTTCGTTATCACCCGAGGGATGTAGAGGGTTACTACTGGTTGAGCGTAGCTGTCTGGAATTTCTTGCTGGAGTTAGCATTGAATTTAGATATGCTAGATGTGTAGATGAGAGTGCTTGATAGGCTATTGTACAAATTTTGAAAATGATGCGATAGTGCACAGGGAGCCAGCGCAATGATTTTAGAAGTGGCACTGAGCGAGAAAAACGAGGAGAACACGTGACTACCCTTGCTAAACAATTTTGGACACACTGAAGTTTTGCTATATCCTTGTTTGCAGTATTGTAAAGGAGGGAATTGCAGTAGTCAAGTCTGCTGCTTACTAGAGCTGTTGCAATGGTTTTAGCAACAGAAAACTTGTTTAGATGGTAAGTTCTGACCTGATGTGGAGTCCATTGATCCTCTTTGAGATGGGCATGCACTCGTCACAGTCATCCTCAGCTCCCCTCACTCGCTTCCTGCAACTGAACCACAAGACAGGCTCCATCATGTGGCACTGACCAAGTCAAGTTTACATGATGACTGTACGACAAGTGCTACAGTCGATAACTGGCAATTGGAATTGAATGATAAGGAATTGAGCATCTGATTATTCCGTCTCGCTGCCAATAATGTATTACCCTGCAGTGTTGTCACAGATTTGGGGTAAATACATTGAAGTGTTTTCATACGAATACTCTTGGTGGGTTCAACTACAAGTACAACTACTTTGAAACCAAAAGTTTTTAAACACAAACACATATCAAAATATATCAAATACTTTTCAAAATACTTTTACAAGAACGCCCATAGAAAATATTACAACATCTTATATTAACATTATGTTGTTTATTAACACTGGCATGAGACATTGCTTATTGACTGGCTAAATTGTAAAACTACAGCATAGACATTTGTAGTAACTGTAGACAAGTGGTGAAGCCAAGTGATGATGCCATCTCGCTTGGGAAGTCAGAATCTTCACCTCGACCCAGAGAAAACAAATACACGTCTCTGCATGATAGGACGAGCAATGTTCGGGGCATGGCCCCGGAACTATTTTTTTAATACTTTAAAATGGTTGGATAATGTTTTAATCTATTCCCTGGTGTATTGAAAGGAAGCAAATGCATAACTACAAAGATATAAAGCAGCATGTAAACATGTTTATAGCAAGAAATAGTTATGAGGTTGGCAGTTTTTGCATATTTTGGGTGAGGTGGTTTATGAAAACAGCGAGGTGGGCCACCTCGTTCATCATATAGCAGGGGAACTTATCTTAACTTAAGCCAGGACGTATTTAATATTATTCCGTTTTTGTTGTTGCTATTATTATAAACTGGCGTAGAAAGTCAAGATGCATGTTTAGTGATCTTATACGCATCAAGTCAAGAGAACAGATTTAAATAGTGGTAGTCCGGTAGTCCGAGGCCTAACCAAAACTTTAGTCAGACTACCAAAGATGGCGACAGTAGTAGGCCGATTTGTCATGTTATCTTGCTTAAATCTGGGCCACTTTCTGACTATCAGATATCAGATACAGGACTACCAAATTTCTCAGCTAGGACTAGGGAGGTCAGACCGATTTGCCGCCCCTTCTGACAACATGGGGAGACAGGGGTCCGGGTTTAGTGCCTGTAGTTTATTATCACGCAACATACCTGTTCGTTTATAATTTTTCTCATGTTGTTATAATGTCAGGCCATGATTGTATGCTGATAGTGATAGCTGATTATTTGGTGGTGCTTGAGAGAGCGGGTAATGATTTTCTTCTTCTCTGTGTCGTATTTTGGTTTTCATTGTTTATGCCTGCGGCCATGTTGGATCATGCTGACAGGCCCCATCTTTCAAAATTATTTGTGAGATTATGATAATGAGTATGGCCATTTTGAAAAGTTATAAATAAAGAGGAAAGATAAATGAACGGGATCGTACAAATATCATGATAATCTGTTGATAAAAAGTTGTAGTAATTAGTCAGTTAAAATGGCCTATGTTTAACGATGTTTTGTGACTATTTATTTAGGTGGATTCAGCATGATTCACATGCAGAAGCGTAAAGAATTGTGTGGACGATAATATTATTACAGTGATGGCTTACTAATTCATAGCACAAATGTGCACAAAATCAGTTTATGGAGCCCCTGTCTCAAAAGACATCACCATTTTGCCTTGTTCCCCGTGCATGCTTGTGGTATACAAAGCACTCTGATATCGAGCGGGGGTCTTTGATTAATACAATTATTAATAGTTAGCAAGTACTTATGCTTGCACATGTAACTGTGTAAACTAATTAATCACTGCCATGTTTAATGTAGCTAATTGATATTAGCTTGTTTATTGGTGTTATTGTATTATTTCCTTTTTTAGCATATCATTCGCACTTTTGTGCTAATATACTAATTATTAAAATTGATGATAATTTATCATTAATGTTTATAAAATTATATTAAACATGACTTTTGTATGTCGTTACTGTGGTACTCTTTGTTGACAGTTTTATGAGAATTAGTATTTAGTTTTGAGAATAATATATGTAATGTGTACAACATTGTTGAAATATTATGATACATTATATATTAATTGAATTAAAAAAATTAGGTATGTATTGGCCTTCATCATAGTTTACAACAAAATCAGTATAATTGAAAAAAGTTATCTTCTTGTGATTTAGATACAAAATAAAATAGGAGAATGTTCAGAAAAAATAAAACAATTTAAAAATTAAATTAAATTGCAGTTTCATTAATATTTAATCTATGTACTTGAAGGCAGAACCAAAGCATTTTAATTAATTACTATTATCAGGAGAACAAATGAAAACAATTCTAAAGATTTTTGGCAAGATCAAATCTGTCTGAAAATTGTTGGAATTTTTTTAATTTGAAATTTCATAAAATTGCAGTTTCCTTAATATTTCATCTACATAAATGAAACAAGCAAAGCATGATTAATTTCTGGACTAGGCATACAGGGCCAGCTGTTGAATGTTTTGAGTTGGCTCACTGTGTTGGGGTAGGGATCTAAATATTTGTCACTGTGGTTCCTTGGCAATGTGAATAATGATCCAGTGGGATAGGCTGTAGCATCCAGCTTAGTAATTAGGCTGTGACCCGGATTATATAGATCCCAAACACTGGACAGTTCAGTGGTTGACACTGATGTGAGCAACGTTAATCCATTTGGGGACATGCTGGCTACAACAGTCATTGTGAAGTAGCAAGTATGGTTATTTCCTGTTGGCCACATCACATTCGAACAGAATCTTGACCTGACGATGGAAAGGGAAACTGTGGCCATTCTAAGGAAACCTGTTACTGTGACATCCCTGCTATTTTGTTGTAGTTTGCCTAATTTTATTTATTTTTTGTTATTACTATTGACATAGTTAGTTGACTATCTTAATATTACTACTTTTCTACCTTTCTACTACTGTTGTTGTTAGTAATGTTGGCAGCTCTGTTTTGTTGTTGTTTTCCCTATTCTACATTGCATGGTCTGTTTTTTAATCTGTGAAATTGTAATTAATTATATAGGTCTGGGTGTTCTCGCTAATGTCTTTGGAGGACGGACTTCAGTTGGTTGAATTTTAAATGACTTTTTTGTAAAACACCACAACGATTGTGGATCTGGTAGAATAACAAATTAATAGTACTAAGCTGTACTCACCCCACACACAGTGAGACACTGTATAGTAAGTATAAGCAGGTTGATTTGTTTCATACTGACATTATTAGTGAGGCAACTGTTTGAACACATTGTACACAATTAAACAACACTGGCTAACTGATGTCAGTAAATAAATAACGTGATAATTATGTAGAAAACTTGGTGCAGTCCTATGTATATACAGGGACCGAAGTGGCTTTCTGCCGTGCAGTAGCATGACTGTCACCAGCCCATGTTGACTTCAAACTATCATGTGTCAACTGTGGAGGCATATTCTAGTGTTGGTCTGATACAGGTTTGATAGCAGTCAAAGCATAGTTACTGCTATCAAACCTGTCAGACCCACACTAGAATATGCCTCCACTGTCTGGGACCCAACCACCAAACAAAATATAAACAAACTCAAAATGGTGCAGTGGCGAGCAGCCAGATACATACAGAGTGACTGGCGGCGCCACAGTAGCCCGACTGAAATGATGAAAAAATTGAAATGGCAGTCCTTAGAACACTGCAGACACACAGCTAGGCCCACTATGATGTATAAAATACAACACAGCAAATACACCCAGCCAGCGCGTACCCATTGTGCCACAGAACATCTAGCCGCTGGGCGTAGAAGGCACCCCTTACAACTCATGGTTCAACGCTCCCGGCTATAAGCCTACTTTCTTCATAAGCACAATAGAACTCTGGAACAAACTCACAGTCCAAACAATAAATGCTCCCCCCATAGAGGCTTTCAAGCAGTGCCTTGAGCGTGACAGCACTGCATATGGCTGTGACTAACGTATCGTGACTGTTTTTAACATGCACTTGCACTTTTATATATATATATATATATATATATATATATACACACACTGTATGTATATATAGAAATTATATATATATATATATATAATTTCTATAAAACATCACCATTATTTTTAATCAGCACTTAAACATGCGCACACTATCCACGAATTCGTCATAATTGACGGTAGTGGATTACTGGAAGACGAAGAAGAAGATAGCGGCCGAGCGATCTTGTTCTACTGGTGTGTTCAATTTATATCTATGCTTGGGAGATAACGTCCATAGCCCCTTCTTATAGTGACTACCATCAGGGAACATTAAAAAAATATTGTTTTTTCGAAAGAAAAATTTGGTCCGACCACCCTACTAGGAGTAGGACAGGCTAGGATAGGTATATACTAGATTATAGTCCTGCTGATTACCAACAATTTTGAAGTTACTTATACCCCTGAAGATGTCAACTAAAACGTTTGAACCTCTTATTTGGTCTGCCTGTGAGGTACAGTTGTGACTAACACGTATGGCTCGCAGCTGTATACCAATCCAGGGCCCACCGTCATCGACACCCAACATTAATTACGTCCGCCCCAGCCCCAAGACGGCGTAAACAACTTCGTTCACCGTTTTAGTTTTACAGACGTCGGTTAGCTAAATGAACACGCATACGCGACCAAATGTCAGGCCGTTGATATACCTTGCGGTCATTGCTGTTCCTTCATATTCAGTATAATTTCAGCGTCATACTTCTCGCACAACGTAGTTTTTCGTGATTCGAGACATCGTAAACAGGAGTAGGCAAACGTCGAACGTTTGTCGTTTCCGTTTGTTCTTACCGAAAACGGGTTCGAACGTGTCGTAATATCTTTACGCGTTTGTTTACAATCACACACAGTAGGTGGCAGGCTGGGTCTAACTAAGGAGGGTATTATGTGATACCAGATAAGTCGCAATGGTGATAAAAAAAATTGTAAGGGAATTAGCGATGGAATCCAAACAGCTAGTCGCATACATTAATCGATAGGCACCGCATATTTTCCTGGTTACTCGGACTCTGTGATGAGGCGCCACTGTCTGCCATGTTCCACAGACTGGGCGTGTGAGGGAGAGTTGATGTAAGACCACTATAAGATGCTCGTCTGCCATTAGCCGACCAAAGAGTACCCTATAAAAGCAGCATTATGCAGGTTTTCTGAATATCTGTGAGCACATATGTAGTGTGGAGCGAGTAGAAATGATGATTTTGTGCAGCTCGGCATCAGAGCTGTCAAATTATGACAGCTGTCAGTCAGTGCATTTCTGCATATTAATACAGTTTACAGTTGTCATTTTCCTTGGTGATTATTTACTGATAATGCTGCATCTAAGATAGTTATAATTGAAAGTAATTAGCAAGCTAGTTACCGTGTGATGTGCAAGGAAAGTACATTGTCATTGACAATATTGGTTGTGTGGAAGTTACACGCTGCATTTCATACACGCGCTATGCATAATATCCTACAATGAAGACAGCAAGGGTTTGTACTTCAAACGTCCCTGTTCAAGAGCGTGAATATTTTGTTTCGTATTTGAAAAATGCGCCACGTTTACGACATATTTCCAGTAGGATGAATTTAGCTGCCATTACATTAATTATACTTTGTATGCGACATCTACAAATGCGTGTTTCTTAACATCAAATATTAAAAGGAACATGCGTTTTCTTCCTATTTGTTAATCATAATTATGTGACTCTTGCTTGTGTCTTATTTAGAACACACAATAAGCACAACGGGCGAGCAAAGAACATTTGATTACACCCCACCCCCTAAACGCAGCCTGTATTTTAGTCAAATGTTGGTCGCCGCATGAAGTGGATTGTCCACGCGGGTCTAAAAATGAACTATCACCTGCTTATTATAGCGATACATATACCTAACTGAAACACCGAACACAATTGAGAATATATTAAAATATATCCCAGATGTGACTGAGATTAAGAAAGCAGCGCGTTGTATCCAGGTATGCACCGACTGGCTTAATCCGAATATGTTCATTGATGCTCATACAAACTAAAATTGGTCACCTAACATCGATCAGTGTCAGTATGTTGAAATTTACTACAAGAACTAACATACCATCCCTGTCGACAGTCGTGCACTTTTCAGGTGTACTTCCTATAACCGAATTATACAGATATTTGCATAGGATATGTCAGCTTAAACTAATCATATACATAAGTGATCTATAGTCCGATAAGATCTGTCCAACATTGTTTTCTGAAATTAACTATTCTACCAACAGATCTGATGTTTTCAATAGTGTATGCACACCAGCGAAATAATTTGTGACAAAATAAATGACGTGTGGTGGTTATTGAGGTGTCTCTGTCTAATCTAATGGGCTGCGCCCGTGTAAAATCCAGCTCATTGCAAGGGGGTACGGCGATAATTTGTGTGACGCAAGAGATACGTTCTACTGTGTATCACGAATATGCTTCCATCATGTAACGTGTATATTTCTGAATACATATCCCACATTTCAGCGCTCTACATACAATTTAATTGAAATTACCACCGAAAGACGCCGCATGGCCTTTCAATATTGCGAAAATTTATGAGAAACTGGTCTGTGATTTTGAGCTCTCATGGGGACGTACATATATATGACGCACAGTACATAATTGCATCATACAATTGAGCAACGTTTGTGAGCATTATGTTATACAGAAATTCGTGAAATTTAGCACTTTGCGTGTCCGACAAACTGCGGCTTAAAAATAAGATTTTTGTATTTTTATGGGGTAATTTACAACATTTTGTAACAAAAATAGTAAAAAATATATATATCTTCAATATTCTTGATATGTTACTGTCATATTGGTAAGAGACTGTGGTGGACTTTTTGTTGTATACAGTGCCATTTGTTTCAGGCGAACGTCTTATATCTTATCAGTTTCTGAATAAACGTGTTTCAACCCACACACGGTGCTGTTTATCTTGGAGGGGTGCAACGTTTGAGGACGCATATTATAATTATTATCTAGATGGTGTCAATTTCCCTAGGCAGTTAATCTAGCTATATGTCATTGTTAATGTATTACTAACTTTTGTGAACATTTGACGTTTTCGGCCGATCTATTTGATATAAGACCACAATAAGGTGCTCGTCCGCCATTAGCCGACCAAAGAGTACCCTATAAAAGCAGCATTATGCAGGTTGTCTGAATTTCTGTGAGCACATAATTATGTAGTGTGGAGTGAGTAGAAATGATGTTTTTTGTGTAGCATGGCATCAGAACTGTCAAATTATGACAGCTGCCAGTTGGTGCATGTCTTCGTATTAATACAGTTGTCATTTTGCTTCGTGATGTAATCAGGGGTCTTTGAATGGATATTTACAATTATTTTTGTAAGATACACACAAATAGTAAAACACTATGGCAACCCTGGAATGTAGTGAAAACGCCTCACAATGTTAATACTGAAATAGACCAGTGATACAAAGTAAACTTCTGGAAATAGACAACACTTCGCACAATAATTAATAAACTTTCCGTTCTTAATGTTTCCTTAAGACTAGCTTTTAAAACAAAAATGCAGAAGGAAGGAATGATTCTCTAAAAAAAGTCTACATGTATGATTATGTGGCAGTTTCAAACGTTTCCCTGACGGAAGCTAATAAAAAGCTGGTTTTAGGGGATATTCCTGATCATTTAATATTTAAGACTATCCTTTTGCCACGTGCATTTGTTTTGGTTATGGCCAATAAATTTTCTGGTTAAGTTCACACTGCTTTGTTTCGTTCATATTGGTGATACTGCCGTACTAAATTAGTAAGTAAATGATAACATGTTTGGTTTATGCCAGGCAGGAGTACCACAGGCAGGAGTACCACAAAAGCGCTATTCATTCTCCAACAAACAATAGAGAAACACAGGGATCGAGGGACAGAATGACACAAGAGTGGTATTTATAGACTTGGAAAAAACATATGGTCAACTACAAAGGGACGAGATATGGAGATGCCCGAGAGAAAGGAATGCATCAGAAAGGTACACACGACTGATACAGGACATACACATGGGAAGTGAAACAAAAGTCCGCAGTATGGCAGGTAAAAGTAGCAACTTTGGCGTTGCGGAACTCCGGTATTTGGGTTATTTTCTTTCGATTATACGGGGTCTCTATACCCAGACAGGGTTAAGTCTGACACGCTGTGGTCGATCACATAGAAACCGAATTCATAAAACAACATGAGAATTAACCACAAGGTTCAACAACTTCTTTATCGGGATATGGGACGGAATAGTGTCAAAGTCTGATGAAAAGTCTATGAGTATGACGCCGGTGATTATTCCGGGAGTGTCTAATTATGACTAGAACTAAAATTGAACCGGGTTGCATCATTGTGCACACTGGCGTAATATTGCCAGTGGCGCATAAGCACATATTTGTGTATTTAAAACGACGACGCGGAGAACATCTTGTTGGATTCAGCGGCATGCATGCATAAGTCAGTAAGACTTTACAGTTGACAGCGCAGGTTACAGTTGCAGTCGCAGAAAAGACGTTTTGATCCCATTCAACAACAAATAACTTGTCCAATATACTTTGTTGTCTTAGACTGGATTATGTTGCCACTGGGAATGCCCAAGTTTCTAAGCTCCACCAGTAAAGTACTTGTCCTGCTATCTCTTGTTGAAGCTTTTTGGCAGTGCTTTTCCATAGAAGCATAGCTACAAACAAACAAACAAACAAACAAACAAACAAACAAACAAACAAACAAACAAACATACATACAAACTAACTAAATAAGACACATTTACTAAGTTCTGCGTCAGAAATCTACTTTACAATTCATACTGTCTGAGTCGGGAAAGTGCGGTACCAGTAGAAAACACACGCATTGGTCTATCCAATATATGTGACGTCATGTTTGTTAGTTAACAGTATTTTTGAACAGATTAGTCAGTGGGTGATAATAGGGTAATCTAGGCTTCGACAAATTGTAAACAAGATTGAGCAAATCTCTTTATTTGATATAGTATATAAGAGATAAAGCAAATAAGAGTAACAACTACATATGTAAGATAATACTGTGCATAGGTATCATTGTTATTAAAAATAAACAAGCGTCTTAGTAGGAAACCCTTGTATGTTTATATAGTTAGTGTCCAACGTTTCCGCTAGGGAACGGTACCAGTACAGACTAAACCTATTGTTCATGGTAGCATAGGTAGTAATTTGTTTATAACATAAAGTGTGCTGCAGTTGCTGTAAACAATAAACAAACAGTCTTTCTAAAGACTAAGTTGGTTTAAACTGAGAGTTGATTTTGACAAATCGTATTATGGCACCTGGCAAGCGGCAAGTGAAGGCAAGGAGGCACTTGGTGTGTAACCACTGCCACAGCTTGGTGGATTTTGCCGTATCGGGGTGCGGAAAAACTTGGTCAGAGACAACGGAGGAAGGGTTTACGTTCCAATGTTTAGGGTGTTGGAAAGTGGACTGTCTGACAGCAGAGTTAGCTAGGCTAACGTATATTGTGAAGGGGATGGAGAGTGGAGGGAGGGTGATTGCAAGGACAACAAACGGAGAAAGAACAACAGGAAACATGACATGCAGGAAGGTGACAGGGGAGAAAGTGACAGTAGAGAGGGAGGGAGGGACAAGGGGAGAGGAGATGAGATAAGTAGATGCGACAGGAGGTAAGACGAATGGAAGAAAGGAAGTGAGAGTAGATGTGACCAAACGGAAGTCAATAACAAGGACGATGACAGGAAGAAAAGAGGCAGGAAAGAAAGGAACAACAGAGAAAGCGGCAGGGAGAAAAGTCAGCAACCAGGGAGATGCAAAACGGAGGAGCTACTCTGAAGCTGTGATCGAGGGGGCATTGAGAACAGAAAGGGTATTTATGGGAGACTCCATTTTGCGAAAGACAGACAGGACATTAAGCAAAGGAGAAGACGTTGTTGTTTGTCTTCCGGGGGCTAGGATAGAGCATGTGACTGAACGGGTAGAGAACGTATTGGGGCATGGCCAAGGGGGGGTCTATATTAGTACATGTAGGGACGAACAATGCAGACAGGGATGGAACAACCAGGATAGTAAAGAGATACAGAGAGTTGGTAGAGACACTGAAGAAGACGAGAGTTGAACAGATCATACTCTCAGGAATCTTGCCAGTGATGAGGGGAAGGGGAACAACATTTAGAAACTGCTAGAGGATGGCAATTAACGCACTATTAGAGCAGATGTATGAAGAAGAAGGAGTTGGATTTGTAGATTTGTGGGGATATTTTGTTGGAAAAGAAGACATGTTTATGAGAGATGGCCTCCATGTAAGCGGAAAGGGCGCAGCAGTGTTCTCCGAGAACCTTCTTCGATCGATGGACAATGGAACAAGTTGCAACTTTGTAAACTAGTTTCGCAGGGGGTTGCACAGAGAAGCCAAATACTAGAGGCATAGATAAAGATAGTAAAAAGACATCAGCAAAGAACAGCCTGGAAAGCCCTACGGAATTTGGTTATAAATGTGTTTGTTTAAATGCAAGGAGCATAGTAAACAATAGAAATGAACTAAACATTATGGTAGAAGATACTGACCCTCACATAATAGGTATAACTGAATCTTGGGTCACACCCGATATATCAGATGCCGAATTAGGAATGGCAGGGTATGTAATGTTTAGGAAAGATAGATTAGGAAGAAGGGGAGGCGGAGTTATTTTATATATTAAAGAATCTATCCAAGCTTATGAAATACAATTAGAAAAAGAAGCAGAATGTGATGAAACTGTCTGGTGTAACATAGTTACATGAAACTCAACATTAACTGTTGGGTTAGTGTAAACATAAGCATGGAAGAGAATGAAAAAATACATAACGCTATCAAAGAAGTGAGTAAACGGGACTGTATTATTATGGGGGATTTTAACCATGGGCATATACAGTGGACATCTCTACAGAGTACCGAGTGAGAGGATCAAGAGTTTTTAAATTTAGTTCAAGATAGTTTCCTTTCTCAACATGTGTTAGAAGCAACCAGGGGCGAGAACGTGTTAGACATAGTATTGAGCTCACAGAAGGAATTTGTTGATAATGTCAAGATATGTGAGCAACTGGGGTGTAGTAATCACAACCAGATACATTTTATCATCAAAGTAACGGTAGAAGGGAATAGAAAAATAAGGTACAGGAAACATTTTCACAAAGGAAGATATAAGGACATGAGGGAATATTTAGCAAAGATAGACTGGAATAACACACTGAAGAATAAGACAGCAACAGAACGCTGGAATATTTTAAAGAGTGAAATTGACTGCGTCGTTGACAAATGTGTCCCCTTGAAAAAACAGGGGAAACGGTCAAAGAAGAAACACTTATCGAAGGAAGCCCATTAGAAAAATCAAGTACAAGCAAATGATGTGGAATACATATAGACATACCGGAAGTGAAGAAGACTATATCATTTATAAAGAAGCACTTAATCAAGCTACAGCTGAAATTAGAAATTGAAAGAGAAGCTACGAAAAAAAATTGCTTTTAATATAAAACATGACAGCAAGAGTTTTTATGCGTATGTTCGAAGTAAACAGAAAGTTCAGGATAAGGTCGGTCCTCTAGAAGGTAGTGATGGAAACATAATAACAGAGGGATTCTTAATGGCAGAAAACCTAAATGAGTACTTTAGTTCGGTGTTTACCAGGGAAGATATTAGTATATTACCAGTACTTGAGACTAAGTTCGAAGGGAGAGAGTTTGACTATTTAGGACAACTAATTGTAACCCCAACAATGGTAGCTATGAAAATAAGAGATATGATGGATAATAAATCACCTGGAGTGGATGGGATTCCTCCCAAATTATTATTGGAAATTGTAGAACAAATCATCATACCGCTTGCAACAGTGTTCAATTTGTCATTAGAGGAGGGAATAGTTCCGTTAGAATGGAAAGAAGCAAACATTATACCATTATTTAAAAAAGGTTCGAGACACAAGTCAGAGAACTATAGACCAGTGAGTTTAACATCGGTGATTTGCAAACTATTAGAAAGACTAATTAAAGATCACCTGGTTGATTTTCTTGTTAAAAATAAATTGATAAACCCATCTCAACATGGGTTTTTTAAAGCGAGGTCATGCTTAACAAATATGTTATGTTTTTTGGAAGATGTCACAAAGTGGGTAGATGAGGGATCACCAGTAGATATAATCTACTTAGATTTTTAAAAAGCCTTTGACAAAGTGCCACACCAAAGATACTACTTAAACTAAAGGCCCATGGCATAGGAAATGGAATGATCAACTGGATAGAAAAATGGCTTATTGAAAGAAGATAAAGAGTAGTAGTTGATGGGGAGGATTCAAACTGGAAAGCGGTTTTGAGTGGAGTACCGCAGGGATCAGTACTGGGACCTATTTTATTCTTAATATATATCAATGATTTGGATGATGACATAACAAGCATGGTGTTGAAGTTTGCGGACGACACAAAAGTGTTTAGGAAAATTTAAAGTGATGCAGATAGACAGCATTTACAAAATGATCTTAATAAGTTGATAGAATGGTCTGAGAAGTGGCAAATGCTGTTTAATTTTGGAAAGTGTAAGTGCCTTCACACAGGACATGGGAATGAAGATGCACAATATACAGTGGGTGGTACTGTACTAAATACTACCTTAAAGCAAAAGGATTTAGGGTTAACTATTAGTGCTGACATGAAGGTATCAGAGCAGTGTGGAATTGCAGCAGCGAAGGGAATCCAAATTCTTGGATTAATTAGGCGAAATATAGTGTACAAAGAAAAAGAACTAATAATACCGCTGTATAAAACAATAGTTAGGCCTCACTTAGAATATTGTATACAAGCATGGAGGCCATATCGCAAGAAGGATATTGATATGCTAGAAAGAGTACAAAGGAGAGCAACCAAAATGATACAAAAACTCAGGAATATTAGTTATGAAATGCGTCTAAAAGAATGTGGTTTAACAACACTAGAAACCAGAAGATTGAGAGGAGATCAGATTGAGGTGTTTAAAATATTGAATGGATATGAAAATATTGACAGAAATATTTTTTTCACAGTCAAGGAAGAGAGAAGGACTAGAGGACATGGAGTTACATTAGCAAAGAAACAGTGTAGACTGGATATTAGACAATTTTCATTTTCACAAAGAACAGTAAACGAATGGAACAGATTATCAGCTGATTGTGTAGGTGCTAGTAGTGTTAATATATTTAAAAATAAAATCGACATATACCTAAGACGGGCGGGGTATACTTAGATAGATAGGTTGGACTTTCGATAAGCCAAAGGGCTTCCTAGTCCACCTGCCATCTAGAGTTGAATCTCTAGGTTTGAATCTCTAGGTGGCAATCTTGTTAAATCTTGTTAAATCTTGTTAAATCTTGTTAAATCTTGTTAAATCATGTAGTGCTTCGATGATATAAGTCGACTTATTTTAAATTTCCGCGTCACTGTTTAGGTAAAATGCCTAACAGCAGCCATGAATACAGTTATTATACTAATCCAGGCAGTTAGATTGACGTTGGGAGCTGTTTTGAAGTGGACTTTCAGCAAGTTGCCGGCGAGTAACGTGGACAGTATGTGAAGAACGACCCCCCTTGGGACGCGTGCGCGGGGGAAGTTACTTCGCAGGATGTGTGTGTGTGTGTGTGTGTGTGTGTGTGTGTGTGTGTGTGTGTGTGTGTGTGTGTGTGTGTGTGTGTGTGTGTGTGTGTGTGTGTGTGTGTGTGTGTGTGTGTGTGTGTGTGTGTGTGTGTGTGTGTGTGTGTGTGTGTGTGTGTGTGTGTGTGTGTGTGTGTGTGTGTGTGTGTGTGTGTGTGTGTGTGTGTGTGTGTGTGTGTGTGTGTGTGTGTGTGTGTGTGTGTGTGTGTGTGTGTGTGTGTGTGTGTGTGTGTGTGTGTGTGTGTGTGTGTGGTGTGTCTCTCTTCTCGTGTGCGCTCGCCAGAATCGGTTTGACCCCCGATTCAGGGTAAAGTGACAGACGCTCGTTCCAGGTTCGATCTCGGATATTTTATTCACAAATTGAAGTTCACGTTCGCATACATTATTTCCAAAAGATATACATTGCGTTGGCAATAGAGTTTAACATAGTACTAGTAACATCGAAGTCACCGAGTGTCTGTTGCCAGTCCACTCCAGTGCTCCTACATTTTAAAGTTATAAATACATGCCGGTAATTTTGATAGTCTCGAGAAATATGAGCTTCAGTCTCATATTCATGTTTTAATTTAAACAGCCAAACGGAGGGAGAGTCGCGAGCATCTTCCGTTGCTCTCGATCTCCGATCTTCCCGGTCTCCGGTCTCCGATCTCTCTGATTAAAAACCACGCTCTCTCCTTTTATTGTAAACCGTTAAATGTGCATCTGTGCGCATGTGTAATTAACAATTCCGGTCGCAAGGTTTGCCCAAGGACGCTAGTTTAACATCATCACGTACTCGAGAAACACCTGCAAATCTATACAAATTCAACTTTTGTTCAAACTGTCTCAGCTAGGATTTAGTCAACGTTCAGTAAATCACTCGCTGGTAATATATGGCGCGCCGTCGGTGTGGTCCAGGATGGGTTTCCATTGAAGTCCTCGAGTGGAGTAAACATCTTTAGAATTCGTCGGGGTCTATGTGTCCGCTTTGGCCTTGCTCTGGTTTTGCCTCTGTGTTAAGTAATACTTTCTAGACTAATAACACCATTAAATATTAAGCGGGTGGGTTTTTACAAGTAGGCGTAGACGGAGATTGTCGGGGCCAGGTCGCCGCAGGTCGCCGAAGTGTTCTTGAATTTGAATATTTAGCTCGAGTGCAGTGGAATGTTCTTAAATTTCGCTGAATGTGAAGTCATTTAAGTGTTTCATGAACATCAATCATAATTGTGGCGAAACGTCGACAAAAGAATTATAGTAATTATATTGTTCACCTGGAAATAAACTTCATTCATAGTAATATTTTGCGAAAACAACATGGCGGTAACAAGATTCACTAGATGGCACGTGAACTAGTAACAATCGCGATCGCTGGATGTCGCCACTCGAACGTGTGAGCCAATCAAATGCGCTGTCTCATTGCATTCTCGCCAAACAGATGCACTCTTTCTTCGCATATCTGGCTTCTCGCCCGCTACCGTCCATAGTGTTGATTATTATTTCGTTTCCATCCCAGTATTTACTTTATGGTTGGCACATTCGCCAAACTGAAAGGTGACAGCACATGTATATAGAACAAGTAATTTAGTGGCCGATTATTATAAACTACAGGATCTGGAAAGATCTTTGTGTTCTGCAGGAAGCAATCTAAACATAAATATGTCACAATGGTTGTGAGCTCGCCTGTCATTTCCATAAATTGGCACCACGTTCACAGGCATTATGCTGCAAGCATACCACTCGAGAGCCTATGTAAAATAGAACCTTTTGGAAAGCAAATGAAGGAAGGGATCCCCTTATATATATATATATATATATATATATATATATATATATATATTAGATTGAGTAATGAACTAAGTCTTGGCTTAATGGGTACACCAAGAAATCAGTCTCAGTGGGCCAGTGGCAACATTTCTTTTAAATATCACCACATCTTCAGTGTGACAGTGGTCTTGTTTGATTTTTATTTCACGAAAATCTTGGGACGTTTGTGGGTTTTACAAATTATCGTGATTCTTTTTTTGTGTTTTGAAAAATGGTATACACAGTACAGTTCAACTGTTTGCAGAGAACTGTAAACTTTCAGTTTCATAAAAAAATATGTGTTTGAGATGTTATGCCAAAGTTGAAGTTGTATTATAAGAAAGCAGTCTGTCTGAAAATACACTAGGTTGTATCACAGACAATGGTGTCTTTATTTTTTCTGTATGGCCTCCTTCTTCCCCAATTAGCCGCGCCACGTGCACTTGTTCCTCGGACGTGACGTGCTTCTTCACACGCTTGGTATTGTACTTGGTCTTGTACTTGCCATTTTGCTCAGTGTAGTATTGGACTTGGACTTGTGTGCTTGCCCGTCAAAGTACTTGGACACGGCAAGTACATTTTACAAGTATTCTTTGTTTTGTTAACTAGGAAGGATTAACAAAATGGCTACAATGAAAATTACTGTAGTTTTATTTATATTATGTAAGAAACGCCATAATATGAAACATGACTGATGACAGTTGTAATGGTAGTTGATTGGTATACAGGCATACAGGAAGGTGAGGCACAGACATTTGCACGTCAGCTAAGATTTGGAGCCATGGACCATGACCAGGTCTGATATTGATATGTTCAGAAACCAAAATATACACAATACAATTGATATGGCGGTTTTTGAACATATCAATATTAGGCGGACCGGTAATTGTATTGGAATTCCAATATATTTTTTATTCGTTTTCAGTTTGGTACATGTATTTGCGCTGTTCTCACGACTAGTTCGACTTCGCGTAGCGGATCCGCCTGGGCTAATTTTATATGGCAAACATCTCGTGCTTGCGAGGTTGATTGTCATGGCGCCGATACACATTGGGAGTTGACGTAGACACACGTGTAGTCACGTTGTGCTATGGCTTTGTGTGGGATTGTAACCAGTAGGAGGAGCCGCTTGAGCTAACACGGTGTCGTTCGATCATCCAGGCAGGCTCCAAGGATAATATTGGTGGCTGGATCCTCGTGGTCGGCTACGGGAATGACACTTGACTTCAGTCTCAATGTGTTGTGAGGATCACAACAAGCTAAGACGGACTTTTCTACCTTTCTGGTTCCAGAACAATGTGGGCAAAAACAAACTTTGAATCTGTTCGCTAAGATACCGAATGGATTCGCAACTAACCTTTTGACCCGAGACAAGTAGTTGTGGACGAAATCGAGGTTTTTGACCGGATAAGGTTTTATTAGAAAACCTACAGAAAACCGTATATATCAGTAGAGTGAATCGTTGCTAAACTATTTTAGCTAGCTAGTGTGTCTAAGTGGTAGTAGCAAAACTTAACGAATTGGTCGTGTAATACATTTTTATTACTTAATTACTACAACTGAAGCATATTATATTGTACACGTTGCGGTGTTCGTATGTATGAACAAAAACAGTACAAAAGAACATCAATTATGCTGTATTACCGTTTGCATAATCATCATGCATAATATCGCAACAGTTGTATTGGTCGACATCTATAGCAAGCATCACTTTAATACGGATTATTGACAATGCATGTACAAGAGGCTACTTATTATTTTTCTTTCATCGACATAAAACGAGTTTTAAGTATTTATTGAACAATTAGCTATCTTACATCATGTATAAACATTTTCCAAAAAATGACAACAATTATAAACTGAATTCACGTAACAGCTATGTGTAATGCTATCTGTCGACAAATGATATACACTAATTATAGTAGATATTCTGTAGAGTATGTACAATAAAAAACCCAAATAACATGCATTTATAAAATACAATGTATAACACAGTTTAATGTTAAATGCAGCAGATGTTTTAAATAACAAATTGCTAAATCACTATAATGCGCCCATTTCGTGTGTTACACGAATATACCGAAAATAGACACATATTTGTGTAAACTATCGTAAGATTGCCATTGATTGCGAAAGCATAAGCGTATTTTATTATGTATTTAAAACGACCAAGCGAAGAACGTTTTACTGGTTTAAGCGGCATGCACAAGTTAGTAAGACTGTATATTTGCCTACACCGGTTACAGTAACAGTCGCGAAAACGGTGTTTTCCCACAGGGAATGCCTCAGTTTCTAAGCAGTATCGGGAAAGTACTTGTCCTGCAGTTTCTTGACGGCGCCTCTTGGCAACGCTTTTCCATAGAAGCACAACTACAAACAGACAACAAAACAATTGTCAGCACAGCTACAAACAGACAGACAGACAGACAGACAGACAGACAGACAGACAGACAGACAGACAGACAGACAGACAGACAGACAGACAGACAGACAGACAGACAGACAGACAGACAGACAGACAGACAGACAGACAGACAGACAGACAGACAGACAGACAGACAGACAGACAGACAGACAGACAGACAGACAGACAGACAGACAGACAGACAGACAGACAGACAGACAGACAGACAGACAGACAGACAGACAGACAGACAGACAGACAGACAGACAGACAGACAGACAGACAGACAGACAGACAGACAGACAGACAGACAGACAGACAGACAGACAGACAGACAGACAGACAGACAGACAGACAGACAGACAGACAGACAGACAGACAGACAGACAGACAGACAGACAGACAGACAGACAGACAGACAGACAGACAGACAGCAGGCAGGCAGGCAGGCAGGCAGGCAGGCAGGCAGGCAGGCAGGCAGGCAGACAGGCAGGCAGGCAGGCAGGCAGACAGACAGACAGGCAGGTAGGCAGACATACATACTAAACAGCTATATTATGAGTTGGTCGACTAACAAAATAAGAAAACAATTTAAAGTGTATCAAAATACTAACTGCAACACCGCAATAACAAGGCCGCAATAACAACATTAAAATATTAATAACCTGAACACAATGGCAAAGAGAGCAACAGCACAATTTAAAATTATGGTACAACAAAACACAAATAAGTACACCCAAGAAGGTAGCAGCGAAAACTACTTCAATGTTGCTAGTTCATATTGCAACGGACACTGTTAATGAAACACATTGTTGTTCATTACCTCATCCATGAGACCAGTGAATCCGGTTCCACTGACTTCCAATCGACCGATCACCATCGCACACTGTCTCTCACTGATGGGTCCTGTAACATGTGACATGTGACGTCATGTTTTGTAAATATTATAGTATAGCGATATAGTGTAAGTATCGAGCGCCAACACCACTGGGGCCGGCAGGTTTGCTGTGACAATGTACTGATGTAACTGTGTTGTTTTTACATAATAATATATATAAATAAGTAAAACCAAATGTCATTCGGTTTGTCTTTTTCAATCTACATTTTTGTTGCATTATTGTTTTGCATAGGAGGGTGTGTATGTGATGGAGGGTATATAGAGAGACACAGAGAGATAGAGACAGAGAGAGAGAGAGAGAGAGAGAGAGAGAGAGAGAGAGAGAGAGAGAGAGAGAGAGACAGACAGACAGACAGACAGACAGACAGACGAGACGAGAAGAAGAGAGAGAGAGAGACAGACAGACAGACAGACAGACAGACAGACAGACAGACAGACAGACAGACAGACTGACAGACAAACAGACAGAGACAGAGACAGAGACAGAGACAGAGACAGAGACAGAGACAGAGACAGAGACAGAGACAGAGACAGAGACAGAGACAGAGACAGAGACAGAGACAGAGACAGAGACAGAGACAGAGACAGAGACAGAGACAGAGACAGAGACAGAGACAGAGAGACAGAAACAGAGAGACAGAGAGACAGAAAGACAGAAAGACAGAGAGACAGGGAGAGGGAGGGAGGGAGGGAGAGGAAAGGGAGAGGGAGAAATCTAAATCTATTCTACGAATTATCTAAAAAGGCTGGTAGATTACATGCAACATTTCAGATCAATAGTTGCGAAAGTATCTTAGATGTAGTTTCACATATATACATGCCGAGAAACACTGTTTTATAGTTATAGACAAATAAAAAAACCGTCTTCTGCATCAGTCTGCGTGTAGAGCCATCCGAAGAACAACTTAGTTTAGTTTATTTAATTGTGTTCGTTATCATACATCCCGTTTTTGTCTTGTTTTGTTTTGTTTTGTTAGCTAGTCATATTGTTAATTGTTGGCCGTACGGGGGCGTTATTTAAAATTCACACATTCTATAACTGTGACATTTTCATAGAAAGCCATGTCTCCATTAAAATTATGTTGCTATACGACAATACTTTATATTCTAAATTGTTTTTATTCAGCTGTGACTACAATACGGCGTACCTTTGCTATTCCCCATGAAGTGGCACGTTCCGTCGACACATAAATGCACCTGGGTCCCGTCGTAAGACAGATCTACATGATGCCAAGCGTCGTCAGCGGCCTACATAATCAAATAAGGATTGTAAGTGTCAAATAGTTCTAAAACAGATTTCTACAAAGTGCGAGCAGTACAAAGAATGTCAACGTTATTGTTGTATAACTTCATCTATTACACATAGCTAATGTACGACAGCAGGTTATAAAAATAATGATATAACTCCTATTGCGTCTAACGCTTTTAAGCGCACCTGAACAAAAGGATTGGTAAATCATAATATCGATAAGCAGTATTCTGATTTTCAACCTGTGGGTCAAAGCGCAAGGCAGCTGTGTTGTAATGTTACGTTTTCAGTTGAAGACGGAATTATTTTATAGCTTCAACTAACCTAATACTAAGAAGTAGCATATTCCAAAGACTTGGTGCTGCAACAGAAAAGCCCTAGTTCAAGTGTTAGTGTTGACTCTAGGTAGGCCAGGGGACCGTTTCACTCCGATAAAGAGCACATAAAGACAGCAAGATAGGCTTTCTTAGATCACTATACATAAATGGTTGAATGACAGTGGGTGGTTTAAACTTACCACAATTTCGGATATCGTAACGGTTCCACTTCTGGTGGTGAATCGAGCTGAGATGACCCCTTGGCCAGACGTGATGCTGATTGACGCTGTAGCGAAACAGTTGCCGTTAGTGACCAAGCCTTGCGTGGCAGTGCCTCCGTTACTGTCGCGTTTGTAGCAGAAGCTCACAGCGAACTGTGTCCAAGTGGCGTACGAGTTGGCGAACCGCGGGATCTCGAGGTGACTGGAGCCGTCGAACCTGGCAGCGGTCTTGATAAAGGCCGCCGGTTCTCGGTCGACTTTGATCGCCTCCACCCACACCCAGTTGGTAGGCTCCGAACCCGTTCCAGCCATCGTCAAAATTCAAGCACGTGATTTCATCTGGAATCTTGGCAACAGCCGTCGTTGTCAATGCTGGAACAATGCAACGTGGCAGTTAAACACGAATGCTATTTCCATATCGCCGTTTACCAGGTGCTACGTCCTATGGTAACGGGAATCAAAAGGCAACTGTTTGGTTCTATTCGTCTAAAAGTATTAACACGGTTTAACCATTTGCAGCTAAATTAAGAATATTACGCAAATATTAGTACAATTTATGTTGTCATGCTTACCAAAAGTGGCGAACATTTATACTGAATACCTGAACATTGCTTTCTTTGTGATATTGTTAATATGTTTCTAGGTATTCCTGTTTTTAAACTTACTTTGTTGCGTCGTTACGTCTAGAGACGAAGCAAGCACGCAGTTGCAATCGAAGAGACTAAAGACTGTCCCTCGTGGACAACTCAAGACGACACCATGTGCGGGCGCTGGAGCAATGTATTTGGTGACATCATCGGCGACAGGTCGAAGGTTACATGCGCCTTGTGTCACGTCTGCAAATGTGAAGGACGACGCCGATGACGACAGAAAATAGTTTGTGTGCTAGGTATGGTAGACTCATATTGGTATATCACTAACAATAACAGGTACAAAAGGGTTTCAACAGAACACATTAGCACGTAACACCATACAGGGTGGTCTGTAGTAAGTTAACTAATCTGGATCTAAACTACAAAATTATAGTATGCATGTTAAACCGTTGACAGGAACACACCTGCTCTAGTGACGCCTTCACACGGGGTGTCCTTTGATGTGACGCACGTCAGTAACGCCTGGTTCCATTGCAGACACGGCGGACACGGCATGTGATGTGCAATCCATTTTCCGTCCGCCAGTTGACATTGGTAGTAGTAGGAACAGTCGCATGTGTCCGGTGCGTATCCAATGTAGTTTGACGTCATGTTGCACTTTTTGCAGTCCACTGCCATTCGAAAAAAGACGTACAACATTAACTGAATGATGAGACCTGCTTAATATCTGACACTCGTGTACAGTGTCCATTATGATAGTCTGAATAATATCGACAACGGTCGGACCGTTTTATGTTTTTGGACCGAACAATCTATAGATGTGACAGCACATGTTATAAATCCCTCGACTAACTGTAATGCCAGTTTAAATATAATGTTATGTTTTGCGTTTGTTCAAAAGCCTCATCTCGTGTGTAGGACTAGCACATACAGTGGAACAAGTTCAGTATGGACAACGTTTAGAAGCACTCTGGGCAAGTTACAAATCCGTTAATTTCACTTAATGAAATGCAGGAATTTTATGTCTCACAACTTACTTCTCCTGCTGTGTTTACCAGAACATTGTAGACTTACATTTTTACAAAGTAAAGGTTAATGTTTCATGCGTCTGTAATATAATTAGTCATTTAATGGTGAACGTTAAAATATATGTGTATTACGTTGAATGTTTATATTGACAGACTCTGCTACAATATACAAAGAAAGAACAGACACATAACTGACATGTATTGTTTCTGTTCTCTACAATATGTACATTTGTAAAAGAAAACGGCCTACCTGCAGCAGAGAAAGTAGTTTCGCATACGCAGTGACGTGTTTCCGAAAAAGTACCGGAACATGTGGTTTCGTCCGCCGGGGAGCCATCTTGTCTTGTGCACATACGGGTTCTGGTTTGTGTTCCTTTACCGCAAGACTCCGTGCAATCTCCCCATGCAGACCACTGGCTCCACTGGGCCACTAAAAGCACAACAGAACGCGTGTATCCTGCTGGCGATCAGTTTAATTCAAAATCTTAAGATGTCGGCTGTGTTTATAACTATTGTATAATATTTAGGTTGACGTTATCAGTTTATAAAATAAATAGTAGCTGCCTACACATTTGTGGCACGCTTCGGTTAGCTAGCCGACGGTAAATATCGGTGTTAGGTGTTTATATATATATATATATATATATAGTGAATTATAAATTAACGCATACACATACACGCACATGCAGGCATGCACGTATGCACGCACGCACACACATATGCACGTAATAACGAACATACAGATACGCAGACACATACACCGACACCGACACCGACTCCGGTGCCGATACACACGCATGCACGAACGCACGCACGCACACACGCAGACACACACATATTATATATATATATATATATATATATATATATATATATATATATATATATATATATATATATCAACGTTTTCGAATTTTAATTTTAAAACGTGTCAAAACCAAATCGTTCAGTGAGCTTACGTTTCTGGCAGTGGTAGACGCCATTGTGTTGCACACATTTTTCTCCCGTCTTGCACGATGTTTCGCTGGAGATGATCTCCCCCACTGGACGATTACAGGACTTACAGACGACACACTTTAGCTCCATTGAGCAATCTTCATTCATCCAACGTGCGCCAATCTGAAAGCAGTTCCATCGTCAGATGTGATGACGTACGTATGTCATGTATTACTTTGACGCAACGAAGCATCCTGGGTACTTTCTTTCAGGCCTGACTCTCGAGTGGTACCGTCGATAGTGTAAGAAACTCACGATAGCGTAACAGTAAATAAAGAAAGCAGTATTTCCTCCACCACACTCTTTACGGACAACAGCCACAGCAGACATCTCCGTTGCAAGTTTGATAGATTTCCACCCAACAAAACCTCGCCTAGACGGTGGGAATTATTACGCAGATAAGTTATTATGTTTAAATAATTTGGGTGGTGTAGTAATGTTGACTTTGAACACGCCAACGGACGGAGGTGGAAACCGGTTCTGCATGATATCTTTAAGTATTGCTCGAACGGACGGCAAACGAGAATCACTAATATACCCTGTTACACGTTAAAAGGAAATGCACTAGAAGTGTGATGGTTTTTACAAGTTCACGGGAGTGTGTCACAGTCGACATCCTCACCTGACGGTGCACGCCATTGTCGTCGGTGCAGCCGCACGACTCAGCCGCGACGCACTTGCCGCCGCTCACTACGGCGGTCTTGTCGACACACACGCAACTCTCCGTCCTGGGCAGACCGCACTCCTCGGGCGCGTTCGGTCGGAGGCACGTCGGCAGACAGGCGGGGGCGGAAAACTCGTACACCATGTCGGTACCACACCTCAGAGCTGAACGCAACCGTAACAACATATGCAATTAATACGGCGATATCATCGTTCGTATAAAATTAATGTCGTTGTGAGTGGTCACGCCATTGTGATGACATGTTCAATTGCAAACATCTACCCGTCTGTCCGTTCTCTATTGTTACCTGCGAATACCAGCTGATCATTTGTCACAATTATCGACATTAAAATTATCATTTCGCGTCTGTACGTGAGTGTATTCCTTTAGGAGATGCAGTATATAAATATTCCAGCGCGATATCATCGGGACACATGTGAAAACAATTATATTAATATTGTAAAGAAGCAACTTTGCTGTATGTCTACACGACCTAATACAGTTATACTAAGCTGTCTTTATTTATAGATACGCTGAGTGTAAACTTACGACAGTCAGCCACAGTTCGCCAGTCCACTGGGCCGTAGCCGCGATCCGTGCACAGTGTGTTGAAGGCCTCCAAATTACCGCACGCCGAGCTTTTTGCCGATGTCACGTTCGCCATGTTAGTGCAGACGTCATAGCGACAGTTTTGAAGGGCGGAAGCGACTATGTCTGGGGCGTTCCTGATGCAATCCTGGAAGATTCCGTTGACCTCCTCCAGTAACCCGCAGTACGTCTTGTCGGACACTGGACGGAGAAATAGGGAAATTACATTCAAAACATCGGAAGTGTTTGCATGTACCTGTGTATATTATGTGTTGTTTAGCGTAAAATGTGTGTGTGTGTGTGTGTGTGTGTGTGTGTGTGTGTGTGTGTGAGCGTGCGTGCGTGCGTGCGTGGTGTGTGTGTGTGTGTGTGTGTGTGTGTGTGTGTGTGTGTGTGTGTGTGATAGTATGAGTGCATATGTGCATGCGCGCGTTCATGCATGCGTGCATTTCAAGTTGTACTGATGACATGACACGTAATTGACTGAATGGCACAAATGGTGGTATGCATGTGTGAATTGTGTCCAGACCTTCATGTAGCTATAAACATGTCGTCTGTACAGACATTACCTTGTGCACTTTCTCCCTCAGTACATTCTCGCGGATCTTTGTCGTTCGTAGTTGTACATCTATAAAGAAGAAAGTGTTGGGTTAAGCTCATTTAAGTAGGTCAACGCTGTCGACCTATTCGTGGTGACTGCTGCTGGTCGTGCGAATCTATACGCCGTATTCAAATACGCGGTATTGTTTTGTTGTTCTTTGTATCGATATATTAGAATAAAATGTTTGTATCAGATCATAGTTCAAATTGTTGTACCAATGCAATGTGATCGTAGTCTGCTTTCGACGTTCTGTTTGTCTATTTATCCTCACCATATGGATTGTAACCTATAAATAGCAATATATATAATAATATATAGTTGTACCAACAAATTATCGTATTAATCTATCCGTTTTTCCAAAGGAATATTAATGTGAACATGTTCTCGCTCACTTGTCGTCTTCGGGGTCTTCCACTTGCCAACTGTTTCCGATCAACGAGAACTTATCTGGCAGTCCCTTCACGTCGGTGCCGTTGCTCGTTCTCCAGTCGTTCTCCAAGTCTCCGTCGGCGTTGCCGCACAAACCAGCCATCTTTCCGGCGAACGATGGCGGTGGGATGACCTTCGCAAATGAAGCACCGTCACTCTCCACCACGAGGCTGAAGTTAGTGGCCAGGCGCACGAAGCGACCGTTGTTCGTTATCTCGAAGCCTGGGTACGTCACATCCAACTGCACGAGAGCACCGTTCACCTGTTGGGACGACGACACGAGGACATGAGACGCGGCACAGGGAGGACTTCAGGGAAATAAATAGTTGACATTGACCACTTGCATTTTGTTATTCTGTGTGATTGCGATATGCGTGGGTTGTATGCCACACTCTGTGCTGTTTTGTGCGAAGATGCATATCAGCGTTAACGACAAGTAGTAAAACATAACTTACAATAATTACTAGAACAAGTATTTAAAGTATCGATACAATGTTACGATGGACAATGACCACTTACGTAGACCTTCTTGCCTTTGTCCAGCCTCACGACATATCCGAACACTTCGACGTCGACGTAACGAATATAAGACACGTGCGTCCTGCCATAACGGTGCTCGTTCTTGGCTAGCACCCGGAAGTAGGGGAGAGCGGGGTAGTGCTTCTGTGCGCTGGCCAAGTTGTGGCGACACACGCCCTGGTAGTGCAGCGTCAGACCATCGAACGTGCGGTAGTGTGGGTCTCCGGACACGTAGCAAATCGACACCTCTGAGACAGACAAACAATACTCGATCTATATTCGGTTGCCCAAGCAAAACATGATCGGGTAATGCTTTGCATGGCTAACTAATAAAGGAAGTTTAAATTAACGCATACACATACACGCACATGCAGGCATGCACGTATGCACGCACGCACACACATATGCACGTAATAACGAACATACAGATACGCAGACACATACACCGACACCGACACCGACTCCGGTGCCGATACACACGCATGCACGAACGCACGCACGCACACACGCAGACACACACATTATATATATATATATATATATATATATATATATATATATATATATATATATATATATATATATATCAACGTTTTCGAATTTTAATTTTAAAACGTGTCAAAACCAAATCGTTCAGTGAGCTTACGTTTCTGGCAGTGGTAGACGCCATTGTGTTGCACACATTTTTCTCCCGTCTTGCACGATGTTTCGCTGGAGATGATCTCCCCCACTGGACGATTACAGGACTTACAGACGACACACTTTAGCTCCATTGAGCAATCTTCATTCATCCAACGTGCGCCAATCTGAAAGCAGTTCCATCGTCAGATGTGATGACGTACGTATGTCATGTATTACTTTGACGCAACGAAGCATCCTGGGTACTTTCTTTCAGGCCTGACTCTCGAGTGGTACCGTCGATAGTGTAAGAAACTCACGATAGCGTAACAGTAAATAAAGAAAGCAGTATTTCCTCCACCACACTCTTTACGGACAACAGCCACAGCAGACATCTCCGTTGCAAGTTTGATAGATTTCCACCCAACAAAACCTCGCCTAGACGGTGGGAATTATTACGCAGATAAGTTATTATGTTTAAATAATTTGGGTGGTGTAGTAATGTTGACTTTGAACACGCCAACGGACGGAGGTGGAAACCGGTTCTGCATGATATCTTTAAGTATTGCTCGAACGGACGGCAAACGAGAATCACTAATATACCCTGTTACACGTTAAAAGGAAATGCACTAGAAGTGTGATGGTTTTTACAAGTTCACGGGAGTGTGTCACAGTCGACATCCTCACCTGACGGTGCACGCCATTGTCGTCGGTGCAGCCGCACGACTCAGCCGCGACGCACTTGCCGCCGCTTACTACGGCGGTCTTGTCGACACACACGCAACTCTCCGTCCTGGGCAGACCGCACTCCTCGGGCGCGTTCGGTCGGAGGCACGTCGGCAGACAGGCGGGGGCGGAAAACTCGTACACCATGTCGGTTCCACACCTCAGAGCTGAACGCAACCGTAACAACATATGCAATTAATACGGCGATATCATCGTTCGTATAAAATTAATGTCGTTGTGAGTGGTCACGCCATTGTGATGACATGTTCAATTGCAAACATCTACCCGTCTGTCCGTTCTCTATTGTTACCTGCGAATACCAGCTGATCATTTGTCACAATTATCGACATTAAAATTATCATTTCGCGTCTGTACGTGAGTGTATTCCTTTAGGAGATGCAGTATATAAATATTCCAGCGCGATATCATCGGGACACATGTGAAAACAATTATATTAATATTGTAAAGAAGCAACTTTGCTGTATGTCTACACGACCTAATACAGTTATACTAAGCTGTCTTTATTTATAGATACGCTGAGTGTAAACTTACGACAGTCAGCCACAGTTCGCCAGTCCACTGGGCCGTAGCCGCGATCCGTGCACAGCGTGTTGAAGGCCTCCAAATTACCGCACGCCGAGCTTTTTGCCAATGTCACGTTCGCCATGTTAGTGCAGACGTCATAGCGACAGTTTTGAAGGGCGGAAGCGACTATGTCTGGGGCGTTCCTGATGCAATCCTGGAAGATTCCGTTGACCTCCTCCAGTAACCCGCAGTACGTCTTGTCGGACACTGGACGGAGAAATAGGGAAATTACATTCAAAACATCGGAAGTGTTTGCATGTACCTGTGTATATTATGTGTTGTTTAGCGTAAATTGTGTGTGTGTGTGTGTGTGTGTGTGTGTGTGTGTGTGTAGCGTGCGTGCGTGCGTGCGTGTGTGTGTGTGTGTGTGATAGTATGAGTGCATATGTGCATGCGCGCGTTCATGCATGCGTGCATTTCAAGTTGTACTGATGACATGACACGTAATTGACTGAATGGCACAAATGGTGGTATGCATGTGTGAATTGTGTCCAGACCTTCATGTAGCTATAAACATGTCGTCTGTACAGACATTACCTTGTGCACTTTCTCCCTCAGTACATTCTCGCGGATCTTTGTCGTTCGTAGTTGTACATCTATAAAGAAGAAAGTGTTGGGTTAAGCTCATTTAAGTAGGTCAACGCTGTCGACCTATTCGTGGTGACTGCTGCTGGTCGTGCGAATCTATACGCCGTATTCAAATACGCGGTATTGTTTTGTTGTTCTTTGTATCGATATATTAGAATAAAATGTTTGTATCAGATCATAGTTCAAATTGTTGTACCAATGCAATGTGATCGTAGTCTGCTTTCGACGTTCTGTTTGTCTATTTATCCTCACCATATGGATTGTAACCTATAAATAGCAATATATATAATAATATATAGTTGTACCAACAAATTATCGTATTAATCTATCCGTTTTTCCAAAGGAATATTAATGTGAACATGTTCTCGCTCACTTGTCGTCTTCGGAGTCTTCCACTTGCCAACTGTTTCCGATCAACGAGAACTTATCCGGCAGTCCCTTCACGTCGGTGCCGTTGCTCGTTCTCCAGTCGTTCTCCAAGTCTCCGTCAGCGTTGCCGCACAAACCAGCCATCTTTCCGGCGAACGACGGCGGTATTTTGACCATCGCCAGCCAGGCGCCGTCACTCTCCACCACGAGGCTGAAGTTAGTGGCCAGGCGCACGAAGCGACCGTTGTTCGTTATCTCGAAGCCTGGATACGTCACTTCCGACTGCACGAGGACACCGTTCACCTGTAGGGACAGCGACACGAGGACATGAGACGGGACAAGGGGAGGCTTTCCGCGAATGGTATCCTATAGTAATAGTCAAAAGCGACAGTGTGTGCACACGCACATACGCACGCACATTCGCACGCACATACAATGTTACGAAAGTACATGTTGTCTTGCGTCGTCTTGGAGCCTTCCCTGCAAACAAACCCAGTATAATCAACACGTTTTCGTTACGTAATTTTAAACTAATCACACTTCGTGATTGTTAAGAGTGGCAGCAAACTGCACTTTTTCAGAAAGACCACTTACGTAGATATTTTTTCCCTTGTCCAGCCTCACAGTATGTCCGAATATTTCGATATCTACGTAACGCGTGTAAGACACGTCTTCGTTGCCATGGCGATGCTCGCTCTTGGCGAACACCCGGAAGTAGGGGAGGGCGGGGTAGTGCTGCTGAGGACTGGCCAAGTTGTAGCGACACACGCCCTGGTAGTGCAGCGTCAGACCGTCGAAAGTGCGGTAGTGCGGGTCTCCGGACACGTAGCAAATCGACACCTCTGAGAGAGAAGGAAAATATTCGATTGATATTATGGTTGCTATCTATCCGTTATTATCTGACAGTGTCAGGACAGTGACTGGTAAATGATACAAATGGTTCAATAACAACAGAGAAATTCACAGAATAATTTGGCTTTTTGGTATTTTGTTACTAATGTCTGTCGCAAGACTTGCGTTGAAATAACAGAACATAAGGAGAAACAAGGAATTAAGAAGATGACAAGAAGAAAAGAAGATACGAAGCGAAGAAAAGACGACGAATAACGCGAAGGAAGCAGTGAAGAACCGAAGATAAGCAGAAGGAAAGGAAGAAGAGAGCGTTGTT